>CAUYUJ010011337.1:27500-30000 GCA_963575745.1 Prorocentrum cordatum | reverse complement strand
CGGGCAATACCCCCACTTTGTGGGGGGGCCGGTTCAAGCTCTACCAAATTTCCAAACGACTCTTCGCCACCACCCACACCCAGCTTCCCGCCCTATGACGTTCGGACACTTCACTTCGTGGCATGCGGACGACCGTGGCTACTATTCAGGGCCCCGCGGCCGACGACGACGGCGTGCGCGCGCGAAGAAAAAACGAATGTGTCCCGCATGGTATTATTTGACAGGGATGATGGCCCTGGCAGGTGCGCAACCGTTGTCGCAGAAGTTCGAAAAAGTTGCTCGCAAAAGCCCGTTTGACAGAAATGTTTAAAAAGTGTTGGGTTTCCTACGAATCCGCAAGAGCGCGCGGGATGAGATTTTGACATTTTTTTGTTGAAAAACCATTGGTTTTTTGATGTTTTTATGTTAAAATCGCTCCGAACACTAAGCTTTTGGAAGGATTTCGTCTTGCGCGCGCGAATGTCCACTTTACCTTATTTTTTGCAAGGGATTCTTGAAATTTGATTATATTAGAACAAGAAATGTCATTTTATAGTGTTTTTTGCAAGGGAAAGCGGGGGGGAACAAAACAACCGGATCTTGATCACATCGATTACCTGAGGCTTCCTCACGAAAATGATGAAAATGTAGCTGCGGCCTAGGCGGCGCAGGGGGGCCGTGCACCAGGGGCCCCAAACAATAATTATTCTTTAGAATTAATAATGTTCAACAACAACAACAACACAACAACAACAACAACAACAACAACAACAACAACAATTACTAGCACGTGGGGACACTCCGTTCTCACCAGTGCCAGGGTTTTCATAGGAGGCGGGCAATACCCCCACTTTGTGGGGGGGCCGGTTCAAGCTCTACCAAATTTCCAAACGACTCTTCGCCACCACCCACACCCAGCTTCCCGCCCTATGACGTTCGGACACTTCACTTCGTGGCATGCGGACGACCGTGGCTACTATTCAGGGCCCCGCGGCCGACGACGACGGCGTGCGCGCGCGAAGAAAAAACGAATGTGTCCCGCATGGTATTATTTGACAGGGATGATGGCCCTGGCAGGTGCGCAACCGTTGTTGCAGAAGTTCGAAAAAGTTGCTCGCAAAAGCCCGTTTGACAGAAATGTTTAAAAAGTGTTGGGTTTCCTACGAATCCGCAAGAGCGCGCGGGATGAGATTTTGACATTTTTTTGTTGAAAAACCATTGGTTTTTTGATGTTTTTATGTTAAAATCGCTCCGAACACTAAGCTTTTGGAAGGATTTCGTCTTGCGCGCGCGAATGTCCACTTTACCTTATTTTTTGCAAGGGATTCTTGAAATTTGATTATATTAGAACAAGAAATGTCATTTTATAGTGTTTTTTGCAAGGGAAAACGGATTACAACAAAACAACCGGATCTTGATGACATCGTATTACCTGAGGCTTCCTCACGAAAGGCTTCCTCACGAAAATGATGAAAATGTAGCTGCGGCCTAGGCGGCGCAGGGGGGCCGTGCACCAGGGGTCCCAACAATAATTATTCTTTAGAATTAATAATGTTCAACAACAACAACAACAACAACTACTACAACAGCAACAACAACAACAGCAGCAGCAGAAGCAACAACAACAGCAGCAACAACAACAATCATGTTAAGACTGATCGCTGCTATCTGCTCACGTGCTAATCAATACGTATATCCTTAACCATCGATACCCGCCCTCCCCATTGGGGGTATATCTTCCCTACCTGCCACGTGAATTTAGAGCAGCCCCTAAAACAAGGGAAGAGAGGACCGGTGGAAAGGGGAGGGAGAATAATGGACCACGACAGAAATTAGCAGGAGGGGGGCAGGGCGGAACAGAAAACAAGTAGAACCAGACGGGCAGATCGGGTGGGCAGACCCATAGCGGGCAGGTCGGGAAGGCGGGCCCAACCGACGAGGTCGAGCAGGCGGGTTGCTGAAGCGTGGGTCCTGCATGAATCGCGAGAAAGTCTTGAGCGTTAGCGCGATTCCTTAGTAAATCGTGAAAAAAAACCAGCGTGGGCCACGAACGGCATAAAATCCGAGGCCACAGAGGGCAGCGACGGGGCCGCTGAGGGCAGCACCGGGGCCACGAAGGGCAGCGACGGGGCCACAAAAGGCGACAGTGGGGCCACGAAGGGCATGCATATGGGGCCACGACGGGCGCAAGCGAGCGGGGGCCACGAAGGGTATTCGTATACGGGGCCACAAAGGACGACAGCGGGGCCACTGAGGGCAGCAAAAAGGCCACGAAGGGCAGAGAGGGGGCCACGAAGGGCGACAGCGGGGCTACGAAGGGCATGCGTATGGGGCCACGACGGGCGCGTGCCAGCGGGGGCCACGAAGGGCATATAATGCGGGGCCATAAAGTGCAGCGACGGGGCCACTGAGAGCAGCAACGGGGCCACGAAGGGCAGCGAGCGAAGGCGACCGCGGAACCACTACGGGCAGCGAGGGACATCGAAGGCGGGCGAAAGGCAGCGAGCGGCGACTGCAAACA
>CAUYUJ010011337.1:15000-22500 GCA_963575745.1 Prorocentrum cordatum | reverse complement strand
ATGGGGTCCTGTAGGACTCCTTTACCAATCCTATGGGGTCCGATAGGACGCCTACAGAAATCCCATGGGACCCAGAAGGACTCCAATACGAATCCCGTGGGATCCGATTGGACTCCTATACGAGCCCCATACGCCAAGGGGTCCGATCGGACTCCTATACGAACCTCATAGGATCCCATAGGTTCCAAAGGACCCCATAGGGCTCCCGCGCGGCGTGAGGGCGCGGGGCAGGGCGCGCCGGGCTGCATCGCGCTGCGCCCGGGGGGGGGGGGCGGGCGCCAGCTAGCGGTCTCGCCAACAACAACAACAACAACAATCACTTTACCCGAACGCTCAGTGTTCTCACCAGTGCCAGGGTTTTCATGCGACGCCAGCCAATACCCCCACTTTGTGGGGGGGCAGTGCAAGCTCTACCAAATATCCACACGACTCTTCGCCACCACCCACACCCAGCTTCCCGCCCTATGACGTTCGGACACTTCACTTCGTGGCCTGCGGACGACCGTGGCTACTACACTGGCGTGGAGTACACACCCACAGAAGTTGTTAAGCCTACGTTCGTACACCCACAGAAGTTGTTAAGCCTTGTTAACCCACAGAAGTTGTTAAGCCTTCCACAGAACATCTGTTGCATATGATGCATATGGTACATTTATGTTACATGAGCTCGCGCGAGCTCATGTAACATAAATGTTGGAAAACCATTGGTTTTTTTAGGATTCGGACAGCGCGCGCGGGTAGAAATTTTGAAAAGTCGTGCAGGTGTTTTTCGAGGACCTACGGTGCGATTCGTGTGATTTTATGATGCGCGGTGCTAAAATTCTTAAGAAGCCCAATGGTTTTTGGAGATTTCGGCGTGCGCGCGCGAAGAAAAAACGAATGTGTCCCGCATGGTATTATTTGACAGGGATGATGGCCCTGGCAGGTGCGCAACCGTTGTCGCAGAAGTTCGAAAAAGTTGCTCGCAAAAGCCCGTTTGACAGAAATGTTTAAAAAGTGTTGGGTTTCCTACGAATCCGCAAGAGCGCGCGGGATGAGATTTTGACAATTTTTTGTTGAAAAACCATTGGTTTTTTGATGTTTTTATGTTAAAATCGCTGCGAACACTAAGGTTTTGGAAGGATTTCGTCTTGCGCGCGCGAATGTCCACTTTACCTTATTTTTTGCAAGGGATTCTTGAAATTTGATTATATTAGAACAAGAAATGTCATTTTCTATTGTTTTTTGCAAGGGAAAGCGGATTACAACAAAACAACCGGATCCTGTACACACCCTCTTTTCTGAGGCTTCCTCACGAAAATGATGAAAATGTAGCTGCGGCCTAGGCGGCGCAGGGGGGGCGCGCACCAGGGGGCCCAACAATAATTATTCTTTAGAATAAATAATGTTCAACAACAACAACAACAACAACAACAACAACAACAACAACAACAACAACAAAACCTGCATCAGCGGTTACACGCAAAGAAAAATCTGGCCCGGCAGCATCACATAAAATCCCCGGGCAACACAAAAATAACGACCCCCCCCCCAAAAAAAACAAAATGCATGGACGGCAGAGAAGGCGCGCGGCCCCGCGCGACGGCCACACGGGAAACCCGCGCACCGTTCGCCCCGCGGAGCCCACATGAGCCAACGCCAAAGGAAAGGCAATGGACAGGGGGCGAAAAGACGAAGAGAGAAGACAAGGCGATAACAGGGCGACGCCGCGGAGACAATGGCGGCTAAAAGGGAGGGGGGGCAAGGACGACGACGAATGATGAATCGGGGTTCATGCGGGAGGGGCTGGCAATAGAGGGCGCAGACGAGCACCGACACAAGGAGGACATGGAGGACCGCGCGCGGGGCGCGGAGGAGTTGCGCGCGACCAGCGACAGCAAGGGGTGCCACATCGCTCCTGCAGGAGCGACCCTGAATCGGGTCTGAAAGCTACTTTCTTCGCCACGCCCATCCACCGCTAAGCGCGGAAATTGGAAATTCGAAACCCGCGCGCGCGCCCCTGGGCCCTGGTCGGGCACGCCCCCCCACGGGGGGATCCTGGGCGACAAGCAAAACACAAATGATCAAAAAAACAGAAGGCGCACCCGTGCTATTTTCCACTATCTGCGAATATTCCCCCCGCAGAGGGACAGGCCCGACTTAGCCCTGGGCGGGCGTCGCAGACCTCGCCGGCGGTTCTCCACCTCGGTCGCGCGGGAGCCCGGCCAGGCCGAGGCCGCGCGCCCGATCTGGGCCTGCCGCCCGCCCCCTTTCGCCTCGGGCGCCCATGCGGGGCGCCGGCGCGCCGCCAAGTCCGCGGGCGGCCCCCAGGGGGGAACTGCAGGGCCCGGTCGCGGGTCACAGGCAGGGCCTGCGACGTCACCGCCCTGGGCGGCACGGCGCACTCATTCACTCACTGAACTCCGCGGCGCGCGAAGTCTCTCTGCGCCTCCGACGCTACAGCGATGCGCGCGGAGACGCCATGCACCCAGAGGCCGCCGCAAATCCGGCGCCCCATGAACTCGGAGCCGACGATGACCTCAATCGGACGTCGCCCAACCCCGACAGGCCGCGGGCACGATGACCTTGAGGCGACAGGCGGGCCTGCCTGAATGCGTGATCCTGCGCCTGCTGGAGCAAAACGAGCTGGACGCCCGCGGCTCGATGGCGGCCAGGCACACCGCGTCAGTGGCGTCGGTCGCGCCCGCGTGCCTAGCGCACTTGCGTTTGCCTTTACGGACCTGCGCGCCGGCAGGCATGCGACGCGCGGCGCAACGGGCACCCTTGAGCCATGTTCGCCTGGCCCACCCCCTTCGCATCGCGAAGGCTGATGTCCACGCGCGCGACCTCTCCTTCGGCGTCGTTGACCCTCCCTGACCCGACGTTTAACTGGTTCAGCTGGCGAACCCGCATGCCCAAATGCAGGGTCAGCATCCCGCGCACGCCGCCCGGCACACCGGGGATGACCAGGATGACCTAGCTCATCAGCTCCGCGGCTACGTCCACAAGCACCACGGGCAATGACGCGGCGACAGCCTGCACGGGGCAGAAGCCCCGCCCGCGCCTTAGCATTCTCCTACGCTTCATCCAGCGGACCGCGGTGTCCCAAACTGGGCGATCGCGCGGACCGTCTGGAACCGATCCCCACCCAGCTGAGACCCTTTTCGTTTTCAGCAGATGGACGCGGCGCTACGTCTCGGCGACGCTGGCCGGCACCCAGCCACCTTTCGACTTGCGCAAAAAATCCATGATCTTGGCGAGTCGATGGCCTTTGAAGCAGCTGGTGGCCTGGAGCTCATAGCGCGACGGTGTGTCGAACTCTTTCATGGTTTTCTCGCATTCGGGCCGCCATCCATCCTTCTTGGGGTCCACGGACGCCACCTGCTGCATGGCGGACAGCAGTGACCTCCTGGACTGGGCGGGCTTCAAGTGCAGGAAGTATCCTAGGGTGGTCACGATGGAGACGTGGCCAGAAGCGCACGAGTGTTTCTGGTATTCGCCCTACGCATATTTCACTGATCGCACCTGGTTTGGAACGCGCGAGGCAACCGCATGTGGTAGAAATTTGGTGACACCAGACTCACCTCTTCGATCACAGACAGCCTCAGGCCACATGAGGTTTGTTCCACCCGAGCCCCCCATCGGCCGCGGGCAACATGCTTCGGTGGTGATGCTTTTCGCTGGGCCGAAACCATGCACACAAGGAACGCCGCTGGTCCAAAAATTGTTTTCCTGCGGGTCTCATGGACAACCGTGAGGTCAAAATCGAGGAACTGATGTCGGGGCACCTGGATGTCCCCAGAACTCACACAAACAAATGTTCAAGGACAAATTTTCCTGTACAGCGGCAAGACGGCAATCCGAGAGACACCCTAGGAGCTCACGGAAGCGGCGACCGTTGCGCGAGGTCTCATTTCGATCTGGGCATGACGGCAGTCCGTTGGGCCCCCCAGGAGCTCACGAAAGCGGCGACGGCGCGCAGGCGGCAGCGCCCAGAGAGCGCAATGGCAACACACATGGGAGCAGCAGGTAATCGAGCGCTGGAGGCAGGAAACAGGAGGAGGCGGAAGCGGGAGGAGGAAGGGATGAGGCGGGAGGGAGGAGGAGGAGGAGGAAACAGCAGCTGTGCTCTGATCAAAACGAGGGCCCACGACAGGAGGCGGGGCGAGAAAGAGAGGAGGGGGAGGGAAGGAGGTCCAACAGTGCTCCGTGCAAGACGAGCATCCAAGACAGGAGGCCTGGTACCCAAGACGGTTGCCCAATACATCTGGCGCTGCCCGGGCTCACCCGATACTACAGGCGGTGTGCTGCTCGTCACACAAGCTCCTGCCCCTCCGCCAGAGTTGCCCCCTCCCGCACACCCATCCCCCGCTCCCTTCACCTATCTCTGCCTCTGCCCCCGTCCCACCCCATACCCGTCTCGCCCTTCTGCTTCGCCCTGGTACGCCAGAGCTCCCTCGAGTCGCCCCTCCCCCTCCTGGGCCCCTCGGACCTGCCCCCCCCCGGCTCCGACCTCCCTCCCCCCACGAACCCGGGCGAGGTCGGCGACTCGGGGGCGTCCCGAAGGGGGGAGGTGGGCTCGCAAAGCAGGGCCCAGGGCACATGCGCGGCCCAGGGGGACGCACTGAAACAAGATGTTTTGATCCGCAGGTCGAGAGCGCACCTCTTCCGGTCGAAGCTAAGCGGGCCGCGCGAAGCTCGAATTAGGCGGAGGGAGGTGAGGAGAAAGGACGCACTGAAACAAGAAGAGGGTGAGCCAGGAAATCGACACGGACCTCGCCAGGAGATCCCCTCCCCTTCTCGTCATCAGCCCCCTCCCAGACGCCCGTCGAGTGGCGTCTGCTTTAGAGGAACAAACAATGGCAAAAACATCTGCCACCGTGCCTGCGGCACGTTGAGGCGCGGAAGAATGCCAAGGGCTGCCTGGCAGAGTCGAAGGGATCCCCACCCCCCGGGTCACGCTCACCCGACTGCACCACCCCTACTTCCCCTGGGCGGCCATGGCGCCTCCCCGGGGCTCTCCAAGGCTTCCATGACGGCCCAGGAGGCCCCCAAGACGGTCCAAGAGAGGCCCGAGTCGCCGAACGATCGCTTGAAGGCGCCAAAGATGGCCTCAAGATGGCCCAAGAGGACTCCAAAAGGCGCCCAGAGGCCTCCAAGGCCTCCAAGACGGCTACCAAGAGGGCCCAAGAGGCCCCCAAAACCATCCCAAAACGGCCCAAGAGACCTCCAAGAGGGCCCCAAGACGGCCTAAGAGGCCTCCAAGAAGCATCTAGATGGCGCCCAAGAGACAGCCCAAGAGGGCCTCAAGACAGCCCCACAAGGGGCCCCACAAGGGGGCCAAAGAGAGGGACACGAACCGAAAATCCGAACCTTCCGCCGCAAGGAGGCCCCCTGGAGGCCCCAAGTGGCGCCCAAGAGGCCCCAAGAGGCCCCCAAGAGGCCCCAAGAGGCCCCCAAGAGACCCAAAAGAGTAAACAAGAGGCGCCAAAACAGCCCCCAAGAGGCCTCAAGACTGCCTCCAAGAGGCCCCCGAGAGGCCTCCCACGAGATCCCAATGGACATCCAAAAAGCTTCACACCCACAACCCAGGCACGATGGCGCGACTTGCCGTGGGCAGCCGGACCAAAACTTCGAGGTCCGCGCAGACTTCTTGGTTCGGCACTGGGGCACCCCAGGCGTCGCCTCCGGCGACGCCCCTGGCGCGGCCCGCGCGCCGGGGAGGAGGTCCAGCGCTGATCCGAGGAATCCTCGTGGACCTCTGAGTCTGTCTGTCTGTGGCATTGCTCGCTTCCCTAAGGACCACGGGAATCCTCCTCCTCCTCCTCCGCCTCCTCCTCCTCCTCCTCCTCCGCCTCCTCCCCCTCTTTCTATCCTTTTTCCCCCTCCTCCTCCTCCTCCTCCACCTCCTCCTCCTCCTCCTCCTCCTCCTCCTCCTCCTCCTCCTGCTCCTCCTCCTCCTCCTCCTCCTCCCCCTCCTCCCCCTCCTCATCCTCCTCCTCCTCCTCCTGTAGAGAGCAAAGAATTCAACCCCATCATAAGCACCCCGACAAGCGAAGCCGCTCAGTAAACGCACCCATGGAAGGAATCGAACAGGGCAGGGCTGTTCAGTAAACGCCCAGGGCTGCTTAGTAAACGCGAATTGTCGGGGTCGGGGTGGCTTTTCCACCCTTGACTCTGAGTCTTTCTGATTGTGCCATTGCTCGCTCCCCTAAGGACCACTGGAACAGAGCCCTTACGCTGCACCACCTTGGGATTCCCTGCAGGACCCGCTTCGAAGGCGGTCCGGTGCAGTTGTTCAGGCCCCGACGGCCGACGAAGCTGTGCACCGTGCCATTCCTGGGTCGAGGACCGACGACTCCCCAAGAGGCACCAACGCGGTACGGTCGAGGCGTTGACCTAAGGAACCCTAAATAAGGAAAGAGGCCCCTTTTTCCATAAGTGGAACTTCGACTTAGCATCGAAACTGTAAGGATAATCTTAGGCAAGGTGTGGAACAATTAAGGAACACTGAGCCCCTCCCCAACGAAAAGGGTTCCTTTTTCAGCGCCCCGACTGTACGGTGTACACAAGTCCTCCTCGGATGGACGCCCGTCGAGTGACGACTGTCTGATCCCCGTTGTCACTGCACCGACCTTGCAGGCGCGCTGAAGCGGATTTTTGCGTGGATTTCTGTCAACACAAAACCCCGAAACGGCGGGCGAAAAACGGAGCGAATTTCACATGGATGTTGAATCGTCGTCTTCACTCCTGGCCGAGCAACATCCGCACGAAAGTCACCTCGATATCCGGAGCGAAACTATCCAGGACACTCCGGGCCCATCCTCGGGCCCCTCCTGGCGCTTCCGACCGAAACCCGCCCTGCGACGTCGGCGCCGTGAGACCGTCCCTTCCCCCGTTGCTGCCAGGATCACCGGCAGGTAGCCGGGAGACCACCTCGGAGGCGCGCACCTGGAGAGCACGGGCGGCGCTGCCCTCTCCAGCGGGCGGGGGCAGAGCAGCGGCGGAGGGGGAGGGGGAGGGGGAGGGGGAGGGGGAGGGGGAGGGGGAGGGGGAGGAGGAGGAGGGGAGGAGGAGGGGAGGAGGAGGAGGAGGAGGAGGAGGAGGGAGGAGGAGGAGGAGGAGGAGAAGGAGGGAGAGGAGGAGGAGGAGGAGGGGGAGGAGGGGGACGAGGAGGAGGAGGGGAGGAGGGGGAGGAGGAGGCGGGGAGGAGAGGAGGAGGAGGAACGGGCGGCGCTGCCCTCTCCAGCGGGCGGGGGCAGCGGCAGAGCAGCGGCGGAAGGGCAGCGGCCGCGACCGGCAGCCGCAGCGGAGGCGGCGACGCACGGCAGCAGCGGGCAGGCAGACGGAGGAGCGAGGGCCCGACGACCACAGGGGAGCAGAGGCGCCCGTCGGGCCTGGCGGGCCATCTCGAGGAGGGAGAGGAGGAGGAGGAGGAGGAGGAGGAGGAGGAGGAGGAGGAGGAGGAGGAGGAGGAGGAGGGAGGAGGAAGGAGGAGGAAGGAGGAAGGAGGAAGGAGGA
>CAUYUJ010011337.1:0-10000 GCA_963575745.1 Prorocentrum cordatum | reverse complement strand
AGAGCCCTCCCCCCTCCCCTTGCCCTCGGGGGCGCGCAGACATGGACTAGCGATCCATGGATTTAGCGCGCGGTCGCCAAATCCATGGATCGGGGCAGGTGCCCTCCCCAAAATGCGGCCGGTGCCGCCTCGCTCGGCGGCGGAGATCCGCGATGTCCCATGAATCCATGTTTGCGATCGCCTGACTCTAAGAAGCAGGGGTGCTTCCAAGAAGCCTTCCCCCCTCCCCTTACCCCCCCCTGAGCGTGGCCGACCCCCGCGCCTCGCGTACACCTCCCAGCCGTCGTCCTGGAGGCGGGCGCGGCAGCGACGAGGCCCGGCAGCACCCGGTCGGGACGGACGCACGGCAGGCGCTGCAGAGGCAGCGTGCAGCTGGCCCTGTGGGGCGCTCCCCCGGCGAGGGCACCCGTCTGTGCACGCTGCCCCCCTGCCAGGGCTTCTGCCGCGCACGCTGCCCCGAAGGTTAGGTCGGGCATGTCCTTCTAACAGGTGGATTCTGGAAGGGGAAGAAGCAGAGGTAGCCAACAAAAAATCTTCAACCATAAGTCAAGAGCGGTCGAAGAATCGTCCCCTGCCTATTTCTGTGGCCTCTTGGATGTGCCTCCCGTAGAGGAACAGGCCCGCCTTCACCCTGAGGGCCCTGGCCCTCTGCGCGGCCCCGAGGACCGTCCCCCCGCGGCCCCGAGGACCCGCGCCGCCCGGGGCCTCGCCCGCAGGCCCTGGGGGACGCCTCGGGTCGGGGGCCCCGTGCGGGGCGGGGAGAGCGGGACCGCCGCCCGCGCGGCGCGGCGCACCCGCCCGAGCCCCAGCGCCGCCAGCGCGGCCAGCGCGCCCCCGCCGCTCGCGGCCGCCGCGAGCGCCTGCGCGCGCGGGTCGGGCGGGCAGTCTCGGGTCGGGCGCGCCCCCCTGCAGGCGGCTTTCGCAGGAGGAGTTCCAGAATGGCCCCCAGATGCTCAACAGAAACCGCCCAGAGAGCACGAAAAGTCGTCCGTGGACTCGCTGTTTGACCGATCTCGAATCTTCCTCCTGTCGAGGGGCACGCCCGACTCAAGGGCAGTCCCGGGGGGGGCCTGCACTGGGGCCCCCCAGGGGCCCCCGAGGGACCCCGAAAGGGGCCGCTCAGGGCCCCCTGTTGCTGGGCCCCAGCTGCCTCCCAGAGGGTCTCGGACTGGGCCCTGGCCCTGCTCTTCTCTTTCTCTCGGACGCCTCCTGCCGCGCACTACGACAGGCCTACGTTGAGGTCACCCCCCCCTGACCTCCCGCCCACCGCGCAGGGGGGGGGGGGCAGGACACTTGGCGCCTCGAAGAAGTCGAGACGGAGGTGCTTCGTCGTTTTCAGCCCCTCAAGGCCCTTGCCGGGCCGCGCGGGACCGCCATCGGTGGTAACTCATGGAAGCCTCCCATGCCATCTTGCTGGCACCTGCAAATCGACGCTAACCAACGTGAATCGGCGCCAACTCGACGCTAGTCGACGCTGAGTCGGCGCTTTCTCATCGATTACCAGACGCTGGCGCGCGCTAACGCACTCCAAAAACGAATGTATGAGGACATGCATAAAGCTCCAATGATCCGCTGCCCAGCCCGCTGAAAAACGGCTCGGGATGGGAAGCTGGTCCGGAGGAAATGGTCGAGAGGTCGGGGGCCCGTGCCTCGAAACGACCGAAACACGTTTTTGTTTGATCCGCGGGTCGAGAGCGCACCTCTTCCGGTCGAAGGTAAGCGGGCCGCGCGAAGCTTCAATTAGGCAGAGAAGAGGAGGGAGGAAGCGGCGGAGCCTCAGAGCGAGGCCGAGAGGAGGCATACAAAAAAACAAAAAAACGATCGAAACACGCCGGAGGTTACTCGATGATCCTCAGAACGGCTGTTGACGCCAACGTGTGCTCGTCCACCGAGGCCCCTCAAGACGGCACTGGCCACGTCAGGGGGGCGCCGAGACGGGCGGCGTGCTGCTGGCGGAGCTGGGCGGGGCAGCACACACATTGGAAACCCGAGAACGACGATTCGGAATGCTTCAGGGTCTTCAAACGGGTGTCTTGCAACGAGGCAGTTCCATCAATGGAAATGAACCGTTGTAGGGGGCCCATGAAGAGGAAGCTTGGAGGGAGGGTTCACTCCGACATCGTGGATGACCCCTGGGTTTACACTGGTCCTCCTCCTCCTCCTCCTCCTCCTCCTCCTCCTCCTCCTCCTCCTCCTCCTCCTCCTCACCTCCTCCTCCTCCACCTCCTCCCCCTCCCCCTCCCCTCCCCCCTCCCCCTCCCCCTCCTCCCTCCCTCCTCCTCCTCCTCTCCTTCTCCTTTTCCTCCTTCCCCTCCCCCTCCTCCTCCTCCTCCTCCTCCTCCTCCTCCTCCTCCTCCTCCTCCTCCTCCTCCTCCTCCTCCTCCTCCTCCTCCTCCTCCTCCTCCTCCTCTCCTCTCCTCCTCCGCCTCCGCCTCCTCCTCCACCTCCTCCCCCTCCCCCGCCCCCTTCCCCCTCCCCTCCCTCCCCCTCCTCCCTCCTCCTCCCTCCTTCTCCTCTTCCTCCTCCCCTCCCCCTCCCCCTCCCCCCCTCCTCCTCCTCCTCTCTCCTCCTCCTCCTCCTCCTCCTCCTCCTCCTCCTCCTGCCTCCTCCACCTCCTCCCCCTCCTCCTCCTCCCCTCCCCTCCTCCTTCCTCCTCCTGCTCTCCTCCTCCTCCTCCTCCTCCTCCTCTTCCTCCTCCTCCTCCTCCTCCTCCTCCTCCTCCTCCTCCCACGAGGTCTGGGCCCAAGACAGGCCAGACCCCAACGCCGCAGAGGAGGGGGAAGGAAGGAGGAGAAGGAGGAAGACGAGGAGGAGGATGAGGAGGAAGGCGGAGAAGGAAGAGGCAGAGGAGGAGTCGGAGGAGGAGGAAGAGAAGGGAGGGAGAAGAGGGAGGGGGAAGAGGGAGGAGGAGAAGGAGAAGGAGAAGGAGAAGGAGAAGGAGAAGGAGAAGGAGAAGGAGAAGGAGAAGGAGAAGGAGAAGGAGAAGGAGAAGGAGAAGGAGAAGGAGAAGGAGAAGGAGAAGGAGAAGGAGAAGGAGAAGGAGAAGGAGAAGGAGAAGGAGGAGAAGAAGGAGGAGAAGGAGGAGGAGGAGGTGCAGGAGGAGGAAGGAGGAGGAGAGGGAGAAGTGGGATGAGGAGAGAGAAGCGGAGAAGATGAGGAGGAGGATTAGGAGGAGCAGAAGGGATGAGGAGGAGAAGGAAGTGCAGGAGGAGGAGGAGGAGGAGGAGAGAGAGGAGGAGGAGGAAGACGAGGAGGAGGACCAGTGCAAACCAAAGAGCCATCAACGATGTTGGAAAAAAAACCTCCCTCCAAGCTCCCTCTTCACAGGCCCCTACAATGGTTCATTTTCACTGAAGGAACTGCTCCGTTGAAAAGCAACCGCTTGAAGACCCTGACGCAGGCCAAAACATCGTTCTCGGGATCCCAACGCCACGGATCAACCTGTCTGTTGCGCTTTGACGATGCTGAATCGCGCCAACACGCCTTTCTTGGGACTTCAACACCGCGAATCAACGTAACTGTTGCGCCCTCATAATCCTGAATTCGTCCAAAACACCATTTCTGGTACGCTGATCATGGGAATCCGTGAAGCTATTGCAGATGTGTAAGACGAGTGTGCTCGGAGCTAAAGCGAGATCCGCATGTTGAGAAGAAACAGCCCTCAATCCGTGAAAACCTTGCAATTGATTAAGACGAATGCGCGCGGCGCTAAGGCGAGAGCCACATTTTGAAAACGACCCGCCCTCCATCTCTGAAACGGTTGTCAATGTTTAAAACGAATGTGCGCGGCGCTAAGGCGAGAGTCACATGTTGAAAACCACCCACCCTCAATCCGTGCAGCAAAACAAAGAATGTGCCAAGCGCTGAGGCGAGAGCCATATTTTGAAAACCACCCGCCCTCCATCTCTGAAACTGTTGTCAATGTTTGAACGTCAACTTCAAGTCACACATGGTATGGAAATCTCAGGTGGAACGCCCAGACCGGACCGCCCAAAAAACTGGCCTCGGGGTGCGACAGGGAAAAAAATATCTTGCACAGGGTGTATTGAGCTCCGACCCCTTGACTTCGGCACGACACCGCCCCTCCCATCCCGCGCTCCACCTCCGCATCCCCCCACCCACCAGCCAGAGCGCCCCCTCCGCCCCGACCCTTTTTATTTCGGCACGGCACCGCCCTCCATATCCCGCGCGCATCTTCCGCACCCTCCCACTCACCAACCAGCGCGCGCTCCCCTTGCTATAGGTCATCCGCATATTCCCACCTACCAGCCAGCGAACCCCCTCTGGCCCGCGCCCCTTCCGCATCCCCCAATCCGTCAGACAGCACGCACGCCCCCTCCGCCCCGATCCTTCCATTTCGACACGGCACCGCCCCCTCCGCTCCGACTCTTTTCATTTCAGCACGGCATCGCCCCCCTCCCATCCCGAACGCCCCCCTGCATCGCCCCACACGCCAGGCAGCGCACCCCCTCCGCCCCGACCCTTTTA
The DNA here is from genome assembly GCA_963575745.1 of Prorocentrum cordatum. Classification (NCBI taxonomy): domain Eukaryota; class Dinophyceae; order Prorocentrales; family Prorocentraceae; genus Prorocentrum; species Prorocentrum cordatum. The sequence goes on along the minus strand of CAUYUJ010011337.1, from coordinate 5,512 downwards.
TTTCGGCACGGCACCGTCCTGCCCCCATCCCGCGCGCCCCCCCCTGCATCGCCCCACACCCCAGCCAGCGCGCCCTTTCCGTCCCGACCCGTTCATTTCGGCGCGGGACCGCCCCCCCTCCCATCCCGCGCGCCCCCTCTGCATCCCCCCACCCGCCAGCCAGAGCGCCCCCTCCGCCGTGGCCCCTTTATTTCGGCACGGCACCCCCCCCCCGGCATCCCACGCGCCCAAAGCGCCACCTCCGCCCCGACCCCTTTATTTCGGCACGGAACCGCCCCGCCCCGACCCCTTCCTATAGGCCCTCCGCATCCCCCCTCCCACCAGCCAGCGCCCCCCCTCCGCCCGCGCCCCCCTCCGCACCCCCCCCCCGCCAGCCAGACGCGCCCCCTCCGCCCCGACCTCTTTGGTTTCGGCGCCCACCGCCCCTTCCGGCCTGGCCCCTTTATTTCGGCACGGCACCGCCCCCCCCCCCAACCCCAAACCCCCTCTGCATCACCCCACCCACCAGCCAGCGCGCCCTCTCCGCCCCGACACCTTTATTTCGGCACGGCACCGCCCCCCCCATCCCGAGTGCCCCCTCCATCGCCCCATCCATCACCCAGCGCGCCACCTCCGCCTCCTCGACCTTCCTTTGTGCAAGAGCGATGGCACGCGTGCCACTTGTCTATAAGGTAAAGGAGTTGAGGAGGAGGAGGAGGAGGAGGAGGAGGAGGAGAAGGAAGAGGAGGAGGAGGAGGAGGAGGAGGAGAAGGGAGGAGGAGGAGGAGGAGGAGACAAGGAGGGAAGGAGGGAGGAAGGGAGCGAGAGCAGAGAAAAAGGAGCCCGCCCGCGCCGTTGGCGCGCACAGGCCGCCTGCGGCGCGGGAGCGCTCCCGGCCGAAGACGCCGGCGTGCCTCCGGCGGCGGCAAGTGGCGTACTGGCACCGCTGCGGGCGCCCGGCGGGCCGCCTTCGCCAGACGCCCTGCTCTCCTCCAACGGCTTTCTCGTCGTGGCCCTCCTCGTCTCTGCGCTTCGCTGCTGACAATGGTGTCCTGTCGAATGCTGCCGGCCTCCTCCTCCTCCTCCTCCTCCTCCTCCTCTCCTCCCCTCCTCCTCCTCCTCCTCCTCTCCTCCTCCTCCTCCTCCTCCTCCTCATCTCATCATCATCATCATCATCAGCATTCAGCATCATCATCATCAGCATCATCATCACATCATCATCATCAGCGTCATACATCATCCTCTTCTCATCCTCATCATCCATCACATATCATCATCGCATCATCATCACACATCATCATCTCATCATCAGCATCATCATCATCGTCATCATCATCATCCTCATCATCATCATCATCATCAACAGCAGCATTACCATCATCATCATCATCATCGCAGCATCATCAGCATCATCAGCATCTCATCACACCAACATCATCAACGCAGCATTTACCATCATCATCATCATCATCAGCATCAATCATTCATCACAATCATCAGCCATAATCATCATCATCATCATCATCATCATCATCATCATCATCAGCATCCTTATCCTCATCAGCTAATACAGCGCATCATTTAACATCATAGCTTGGCGTTGGCTTATCAGCATCATCATCATCGTCATCCATCATCATCATCATCATCATCATCATCATCCATCCATCGTCCCTCATCATCACATCAGCATCATCATCATCATCATCATCATCATCATCAGCATCATCATCATCATCATCATCATCATCATCAGCATCATCATCATCAACATTATTATCATCATCATCATCAGCATCATCAGCATCATCAGCATCATCAGCATCATCAGCAGCAGCACTATCATCATCATCAGCATCAGCATCAGCATCATCTACATCATCTACATCATCATCATCATCATCATCAGCATCATCATCAGCATCATCATCATCAGCATCATCAGCGTCATCATCGTCATCAGCATCACCATCACCATCACCATCATCGTCATCATCATCAACATCAGCATCAGTATCAGCATAATCATCATCATAATCAGTAGCCTTATCATAAGGACCATCATCATCATAATCAGCATCATCGTAGTCAAAATCAGCATCATCAGCATCATCATCAACAGCATCATCAACAGCAGCATTACCAGCATCATCATCTGCATCATCAGCATCAGAATTATCAGCACCAGCATCATGAGCAGCAGCATCAGCATCAGCATCATCATGAACAACATCATCAGCAGCATCATCATCATCATCAGCAGCATCATCATCAGCCTTCTTCTTCCTCCTCCTCCTCCGCCTCCGCCTCCTCCACCCCTCTTCCTCATAGACAGCTCCTGTGTGTCTTCCTTATAGACAGCTCCTCCACCCCTCTTCCTCATAGAGCGAGCCCAGCGTTTCGCCAGAATTCCTCACCACTCCGGATCTTGACACTGACAAGTTGCAAAAGCTTCACGGGTGGCTCTCGCCAAAGCGCCGCGCACATGTGGCTCTCGCCAAAGCACCGCGCACATCCGCCTTAAAACGTTGCTCTCGCCTTCACGCCGCGCACAACCGTCTTAAAGGTTTGCCAGAGCTTCACGGATGGAGGGCGAGCCATTTTTTATAATAATAATAATAATAATAATAATAATAATAATAATGATAATAATAACTATTCAAAAATAAAATGGAATTTTATGTTAACAATAATATAAATAATAAATATATATATATATATATATATATATATATATAAACCAACAAAAATCTCGCCAGAAAGCTGCGCGCATCAGCCTTACAGGTTGGCAAGAGCTTCACGGAAAGAGGGCGGAAATGTGGCGCTCGCCTAAGCGATGCGCACATTCGCCTTACAAGTTGTCGAGGGCTTCACGGATGGAGGGCGGGTCGTTTCAAACTCCTCCTCCTCCTCCTCCCTACCTCTCCTCCTCCTCCTCCTCCCCTCCTCCTCCTTCTCCGCCTCCTCCGCCTCCTCCTCCTCCTCCTCCTCCACCTCCTCCTCCTCCTCCCCTCCCGCCTCCAGCCCGCCTCCGCCTCCGCCTCCAGCCTCCGCCTCCGCCTCCGCCCTCCGCGCCTCCGCCTCCTCCGTCCTCCTCCTCCTCCTCCTCCTCCTACTCATCCTCCTCTCCTCCTCCTCCCCCCTCATCCTCCTCCCTCCCCTCCTCCCCCTCCTCCTCCATCCTCCTCCTCCATCCTCCTCCTCCTCCTCCTACTCCTCCTCCTCCTCCTCGCCTCGCCTCCGCCTCCGCCTCGCCTCCACTCCGCCTCCGCCTCCGCTCCTCCTCCTCCTCCTACTGCCTCCTCCTCCTCTCCTCTCCTCCTCCTCCTCCTCCTCCTCCGCCTCCTCCTCCCTCCCTCCTCCTCCCCTCCTCGCTCCCTCCTCCGACCCCCCCAAAATCCTTCCTCCTCCTCCTCCTCCTCCTCTCCTCCTCCTCCTCCTCCGCCTACTCCTCCTCCTTTTTCCTCTCCACTTCCCCTCTTCCTCCTCCTCCTCCTCTCCTCCTCCTCCTCTCCTCCTCCTCCTCCCTCCTTCTCCTCCTCCGCCTCCTCCGCCTCCTCTCGCCTCCTCCCGCCTCTCCGCCTCCTGCCTCCTCCTCCTCCTCCTCCTCCTCCTCCTCCTCGCCTCCCTCCTCATCATCACCATCTCATCATCATCAATCATCATCATCATCATCATCATCATCATCATCATCATCATCATCATCATCGTCCTCCTCCGCCTCCTCCTCCGCCGCCGCCGCCGCCGCCGCCGCCGCCGCCTCCTCCTCCTCCTCCTCCTCCTTCCTCCTCCTTCTCCTCCTCACTCCTCCTACCTCCCTCCCTCCCTCCCTCCCTCCCTCCCTCCCTCCCTCCTCCCTCCCTCCTCCCCTCCTCCCTCCTCCCTCCCTCCCTCTCTCCCTCCTCCTCCGCCACTACCACTGAACCACGATCGGCGTCTCGTCTCCACTGGTCCGCCGTGCCCTCTTCGCGCCCGCCGAGGGGGCCTGGGTCCGACGACGCTCGCCCTCCTACCCTGACTACCTTCAGCGGCGAGCGAGTGGGGCAAGTGAGAAGGAGAAGGCCTTCTCAGGAGGCGGGACTCCTCAGGAGCACTCGCGCCTCCTGGGAAGTGTTCTCTGTGTATTCAGGGAGGGCTTAGAAAACTTCTCAGAAAACCATGGGACTTCCGAGCCTTCTGAGAAGGCCCGCCCCTTCTCACTTCCCCCCCGGGCTCGCCGCTGATACCTGCCAGACCACCCCAACCTAACCCGAAGACCCAAATTTTGGGTGGGGGGGCACGGGCTCCACAGGCGTTTTTGTTTCCATGTTGACCCCCCCCCCCCAGGACTGTCTCGCGGGAGCGGGACACGGCTCTCCCCGGATAGCGCGCACGCGCGCCGGGCAGCTGCGGCCCCACTGCCAGGGCCCTGCTCGGGACTGCGGCACGCTGTGGCGATGTGGCACGCTGTGGCGCTGTGGCGCTGCGGCACGCTGTGGCGATGTGGGGGGGGGGGCCCAAGACTGTCTCGCGGGAGCAGGACGCGCGGCTCCCAAGGGGGCGAACGGGGGCCTTCGGGTTTGGTTGGGGTGGTTTGGTGGGGGGGGAACAGCAGCAGCAGCAGCAGGAGCAGGAGAAAAAGCAGGAAGAGGGGGGAGGGAGGGCGACGGAGGAAGGCGAGAGCAAGGGCAGGGACGCGAAGGAGGGGGGGCAGGAAGGTCTCGAGAGGAAGAGGAGGAGGAGGAGGAGGAGGAGGAGGAGGAGGAGCAGGACCAGTGTAAGCCCACGAGTCGTCAACGATGTTGGAATAAACCCTCCCTCCAAGCTCCCTCTTCATAGGCCCCTACAACGGTTCATTTCCACTGAGGGAACTGCCTCGTTGGAAGACAACCGTTCGAAGACACTTAAGCATACCAAAACATTGTTCTCGGGATTCCAACGCCACGGATCAACCTGACTTTTGCGTACTCAAGATCCTGAGTCGTGCCAGAACGCCATCAATTCCTGGAACTTCAACACCGCAAATCAATGTAACTGTTGTACCCTCAGAATCCTGAATCCTTATGTAACACCATTTTTGGCACGCTGACCATGGGAATCCGTGGAACTAGTGCGAAGTTTATTTGTATAAACGTATATGCGCGGACCTAAAACAAGAGCCACATGTTGAGAAAGAACCGCCCTCAATCCGTGAAACTCTTGCGACTTTGTTTCAGCGAATGTGCGTCGCGCGAAAGCGAGAGCCACATTTGTAAAACGGGTCGCCCTCAACCCGCAAAACTTTTGTTTAAAACAATTTTGCGCGGCGCTAAGGCGAGAGCCACATGTTGCAAGCGTCCCGCCCTCCATCTGCGAAACTGCTGCCAATGTTTAAGGTTCAGGGTCATAGCGGTGAGGAAGTCTCAGGCGAAACACCCTGCCCGCCCTAAACACTAGAATCGAGGTGCGACAGAGAGAAGTCATTTAAAGGAACACGACTGGAGGAGGAGAAAGAGGAGGAGGACGACGACGAGCAGGAGGAGGAGGAGGAGGAGGAGGAGGAGGGGGGGGAGGA
>CAUYUJ010011336.1:1236150-1267477 GCA_963575745.1 Prorocentrum cordatum | reverse complement strand
CGACTACGACTACGACTACGACTACGACTACGACTACGACTACTACTACTACTACTACTACTGCTGCTGCCACTGCTAGGACTACGACTACGACTACCACTAGCACACCCTCCCACCCTTTTTTCCTCTCATCCTCCTCGTCCCTCCGTCCTGCATTATTGGGGACATGGAAGGAGGAGGAGGAGGAGGAGGAGGAGGAGGAGGAGGAGGAGGAGGAGGAGGGGGAGGTGGAGGAGGAGGGGGAGGAGGAGGAGGAGGCGGAGGAGGAGGAGAGGAAGAGGAGGAGGAGATGAGGAGGAGGAGGAGGCGGCCCCAACCCCGCCAACCCTGGCTTCGGCTGCCTCGAGGCCGGCGACGATCTTGTTTGCTGGGGGCGCCACGTCGGTTGATCGCAGGGCGGCCAGCGGAATTGCGAGAGGGGAGGAGTGGAGGACAGGGGGTGGGGTAGGGCCGAGGGGGGACCAGTGGGATAGTTAAGGGGGAAAGAATAAGCGGAAGGAAGGGAGAGGGGGGAGGAAGCGTAAAGGGGGAGTGGGGAGGAGGAGGGGGGAAGGGAAAGAAGGGGAAGGAGGAGGAGGAGGAGGAGGAGGACGAGGAGGGAGTTGAGGAGGGACGGGGGAGCGGCGGGCGGAAGCGTAAGAGGGAGAGGAGTCAAGCACTGCTCAGGCGGTAAGAAAGCCAGAGAGCTAATCTGGTGGACGGTCGGCCTCCTGGGAGGCACCTGCTTTCCAAAAACGCGCGGGCACCCAAGGAGACCCGCAAGCGAAGGAGCCCTGGCGAAAGCTGCCAGGCATTGTGCTCTGCTGTCGCTGAAGCGCGGGATCTCTCCCTGCCATGGCGACCGACCCCAACAGCCCCTCAGGACATGGTGGCGGGAGGGGCCGAAAGCCACTGGATATTTTGGCCCAGTTGGATCGCAATGATGCTGCAACGCACCTCCCCAGCTGAAATCCCCTCCCCATTCATCCCTGCAGCTTCTCCTTTCACTACGGGAAGCACCTCCCTGAAAGACAAGGGCCCCATGGGCGCTGCCATTCCGGCGAGTCCCATTTTGAAAAAGAAATGTAATACACCTTTCGAACGATGAAACGCGAAGAGGTGGACGGAAGTGTCTAATGGTAGCTGCGTTGTGCAAAGGAGCCGCCCTCCATCCGTGCAAGGGTCATTGTGCACGGGAAGCCGCCCACCATCCTTGCAACCCCTGGAAGCCTTGTAAAAGGAATGCGCGCGGCGCTGAGCGAGAGCCACATTGTGAAAACTGAGCGGCGAGGGCGTCTCAGGCGAAACGCCCAGCCCGCCCCACCGACACGCCCGGTGCTGCGACGACGAAGAGTGATTGACAAGAGGGGTGAAGGAGAAGGGGCATGAAATAGGAGGCGGAAGAGCAGCAGCAGCAGCACGGGATGGAAGAAAGGCAAGAGAGAGGACGGCATGGAGGCAGACAGAACAGACGAACCAGACCAAACTAAGCACACCAGACAGTCCACACGGACGAGATAGACAGGAATTGTAAGAGACCAGACAGACCGAGACCAAACAGACGAGGCGGACCCAAAGCGCCCAAGGCCGTGAGAGAACACGACACATAAGTTACTCCGGCGGGCTGCGGTCAAACGAATCGTTGTGAACCAGAGGCTGCCACTCTACTTGGTAGGCATACACCTCCCTTCCATGGCGTCCTGGAAGGGAAATTAATATTGGCATGCGTTTCTCCCTCCCCTCGACACAAGAATATGGTTTAACACCGTACATCATGATACAACAGCAGCTGCCACACGCATGTCAGACATACATCTGGCCTACAACCCACCTTTTCTAGCGCATGCCAACTGCACGTTCAATCCCCCCTGGTGTCACCCAAACTGCGAATCAAGAAGCAGCCAGGCAAACCGGGAACGCCAGACAGGCCAGCCTGCAAGAGATAATCGGGAGGGATTGGTGATGAAACCTGTTGCAAGAGCCTGCTGCAAGAGGGTGGCCAGGGGGAGGGAGAGGGAGAAGAGGAGAGGACAGGAGGGAAGAGGGGAGGGAGGAGACAAGCAAAACAGCGCCAGCTGCCTCGAGGACAAGAAGCCAGCTGTTGCTGCGTTCGTTTTCTCGCGGGCATCTCACTCGCCGAGGCTTCTGCGGTAAATCTCGCTCAAAAGCCAGTCCCCGCTCAGGATCGCCCGCCTGTCCCTGATGTCGGGCCTCTGGGCTCAAAGAAGAAAAGCCTGCATAAGCACAATATTTCGGGGGGTCCGCGTGGATTTCTTGGATCGGCGCTGGAATCCCCCTCCCTGGCGCCTGCGACGCCGCCCCTGGCGCGCTCCGCGAGCCAGGGAGGGAGGGTACAGCGGCGATCAGAAAAGTCCGAACGGATCTGCGAAAATTCATGGTCATGTCAGTGTTCTTCTTCTTCGGCTGGGTGGAGAAGAAGAGGTGGTGGGCGGTGCGCTTGAAGAAGGCCGGGAAGACCTCGGGGTGAAGTGGGGTTCCCAAAACCGTGCGGTGCCAGACCGTGCGGTGACCTGGGAGCTCCTCAAGACCTCGCCAGACGGTCCGTCACCGTCCTCGGAGGCCCCCATATCGCCCGAGACACCCTCGAGGAGCGACCCGCGTCCCAACCCCGTACGGTCACCCGCACACCAGCTGACTCACCACGCCGTGTGCTCACCGCACCGCCAAAAGGTCTACACGATCTGAGCGGCTCTGTCCTCTCCCCCGTTCCGTACCTCCCTGTCCCGCTGTGCCCCACTCAGCTCATGGCGCGCCCCGCCTTCAGCCCGACCAGCGCCCGGCCGCTCCTTCACCTCTGCGCCCGCGGCCTCACAAAGAAAGGCACGCCGCACCGCGCGAGCCCACCGTGCGGGGGCCCCCGAGAGAGCGAGCCCCCCCGACGGCGTGGCGGCCCTCTGAGGAGGCGGCGGGGGCCTCTCCGAGTGATGCTCAGTCCCCTCCTGCTTCCCTCCCTCCTGCCCTGCGGGACCTCGGCCCCTGATTTTGTGTTCTGGTCTACTCCCCCCGGGGGGGCCCGATCGGGCCTCCCTGGGGGAAGCGGCAGCGTTCGGAGAACTCCGTGGCCGTCGTTGCCTCCTTGCCTCACTGCCTCTCCGTGGGCCTGCCCTGGCCTGGGCCCGTGGGTCTGGGGGCAGCTCCCGGGAGGTCCTGGCGGAAACGGAGCAGGGCTATCGAGCCAGATGTCGGGGCCACGAAGCCAAATGAAGCCCGACTGAGCCCCGGATCAAGCACGATGAGTCCAGGCTGAGCACCAGTGAGCGGGATCAAGCTGGATTTGGCCGGCTTTCGGCCAGAGATACCAGCGCCGAGGCCGAAGTTAACCTCCAAGGAGTTGCATCCTAACTAGGGTCAGTGCTGGTCAAGATCGGTCAGCATCGAATCGGAAAATCGGGTCGAATCGCGCCAGGATGCACAACAGCACCGTGCAAGCATCGGGCCGCATTGGATCGTCAGAGTATCTGAATCTGATCGGATCGAGCGGGCCAAAATCAGCATCGAATCGGGTCGGTCGAATCAAAATTGCCTCTGCTGAATTGTTGATCCTCAGGGCGTGCGCTCGTCCACCGAAGCCCTTCGACACGACGCAGACGACGTAGGGGGAGCAACGAGGCCCGACATAGGCTGAATGCTGTCGTCGGAGCTGCGCGGGGTAACCGCACACATTTGCCCAACACACGCTTGAGGGGCAAGGTCAGGGGGAACCAGCTCAGAGAGGGGGTGGAATCGTTGGCATATCGCCGATAGATCGGCGATAGGCCCCCCATAGCAAAGCCTGACGTTCCTGGGCGGGTTGGGCTATCAGGCCCCTGTCGGCGATGTATGGACGATTGGGGAGTGATGCATCCCCCCCCGAGCCTATCCCTCCTGACAATACCCCCTGGCTTTCATAACTCGGGCCTCCGGCGGCCATTCTGGACGATCCCGGCACGCCCAGACTCTCAACGAGGCGCAGCCGCTGCAACGCATCCCCGAGGCTGGCAAGCGGCCCAGAGCCAACGAAAACGTCCGAAAACCTCAAACTTCGAACCTCCAGGCAGAAGTCCTCGAACGTTGCCCCCGCACGTCCTGGGAATCGCCGAGTGTGTGCACGCCCCCCCATCACTGGTCAGGGGCCGCGCACGGCAGGCTCGTGCCAGGACGGCCTGTGCGCCCTGGCTTACGACACCGCGTGGGTCGCTCGACCCTCAGCGGTCGCGGCTATCCCACATCGCGCAGGGAGATGAGGAGGATAAGGAGGACCCCAATCAGCATCATCATCATCATCATCATCATCATCATCATCATCATCATCAGCAGCAGCAGCAGCAGCAGCACCACCACCACCACCACCACCATCATCATCATCATCATCATCAGCATCATCAGCAGCATCAGCATCACATCATCATCATCATCATCATCATCATCATCATCATCATCATCATCATCATCATCATCATCATCATCTGCATCATCATAATCACCATCATCATCATCAGCATCGTCATCATCATCATCGTCGTCATCATCATCACCATCATCATCATCATCATCATCATCATCATCACCATCAGCATCAGCATCAGCATCAGCATCAGCATCAGCATCATCATCAGCACCAGCAGCATCAGCATCAGCATCATCATCAGCAGCAGCATCATCATCCTCATCATTATCACCACCATCGTCATCATCAGCAGCATCATCATAGGCATCGTCACCATCATCGCCATAGTCATCATCAGCATCAGCATCTGCAGCATCACCATCAGCACCAGTGTCAGTATACCAACATCATCAGCATCAGCAGCATCATCATCAGCATCAGCATCAGCATCAGCATCATCATCATGATCATCATCATCATCATCATCATCATCATCATCATATGCATCATCAGCATCCTCACCGCCACCACCACCACCACCATCATCATCATCATCATCTTCATCATCAAGATCATCAGCATCAGCATCCGCATCAGCATCAGCATCATCATCACCACCACCACCATCATCATCAGCAGCATCATCGTCATTATCATCAGCATCATCATCAGCAACATCATCCTCACCATCATCATCAGCATCATCATCAGCATTGTCAGCATCATCAGCAGCAGCATCAGCATCAGCATCCGAATCATCAGCAGCAGCAGCATCATCGTCATCATCGTCATCACCACCATCGTCATCATCATCAGCATCATCATAGGCATCATCACCATCATCGCCATAATCATTAACATCATCAGCATCAGCATCATCACCATCAGCATCAGTGTCAGTATCAGCATCATCATCATCAGCAGCAGCAGCGGCATTACCTTCATCGGCATCTTCATGTGCATCTTCATCGCCATTCTCCAGCAGCATCAGCAGCAGCAGCTTGATATACCGGCCAGGTACAGGGCCAGTGGCGATGTTCGCCGCCGCGTCGAAACACGACCCGAACATGCCGTTACGCGCCAATCTCCAGTGCAGCCAGGCAGCCTCCGGACTCCCAGGGGGGGGAGGAGGAAGAGGGAGGAGGGAAGACGGGGAGGAGGAGGAGGAGGAGGAGGAGGAGGAGGAGGAGGAGGAGGACAGAGGACCAGTGTAAACCCAAGAGTCACCAACGATGTTGGAATGAACCCTCCCTCCAAGCTCCCTCTTCAAAAGCCCCTACAAGGGTTCAATTTCACTGATGGAACTGCCTCGTTGCAGAACAACCGTTGAAGACCCTGAAGCATGCCAAAACATTGTTCTCGGGATTCCAACCCAGGGATCAACCTGACTGTTGCGTCTTGGCGATCCTGAATCGTGTCACAACGCCATTCCTGGGACTTCAACATCGCCAATCAACCTAACTGCTGCACCCTCATAATCCGGAACCCTTTCAGAACGCCAACTTTGGTACGCTGATCTTGGGAACCCGTGAAATTCTTGCAACTGTTTAAAACCAATGTGAGCGGCGCTAAGGCGAGAGCCACAGATTGAAAAGGAACCGCCCTCAATCCGTGAAACTCTTGCAAATGTTTGAAAAGAATATACGCGGCGGTCAGGCGAGAGCCGCATTGAAAACGGCCCGCCCTCAATCCGTGAAACTCTTGCAAACATGTGAAAACGAATGCGCGCGGCGCTAAGGCGAGAGCCACATGTTGAAAACGGCCCGTCCTCAATCCGTGAAACTCTTGCTATTTTGTAAAATGCGAATACGCGCTGCGCTGAGGCGACAGCCACATGTTGAATACGACCCGCCCTCAATCCGAGGAACTCTTGCAATTTCGGCGCTCAGGCGAGAGCCACATTTCGAAAACGGCCCGCCCACCATCTGTGAAACTGTTGCCAACGTTTACGCTATAGGGTCATAAATGGTGAGAAAGTCTCAAGCGAAACGCCCTGTCCGCCCACAAACCTGGCCTCGGGATGCGACAGGGGGAAACTATTCATATGACAAACGAGTGGAGGGAGGAGGAAGGGAAGAGGGAGGATCGAGAGGAGGAGGAGGAGGAGGAGGAGGAGGAAGAGGAGGAGGGGGAGGAGGAGGACGACGACGAGGAGGAGGAAGAGAAGAAGGAGGAGGAGAATGATAGAGGAGGAGGGAGGAAGGAGGAAAGAGGGAGGAGGGGGAGGAGGAAGGAGGGCAGGGCGGGTGAGGGAGGGAGTAGGAGAAGAGGGGAGGGTATGGAGAAGGGAGGGGGAGGGAGGAGGGGGAGATGGAGGATGAGGGGGGGAGGGGGGAAGAACGGGGAGGAGGAGGAGGAGGAGGAGGAGGAGGAGGCTGGCTGGCTGGCTGGCGTCCTCCTGCTGGGGCGGGGCAGCGGGCTCAGGGGAGGGCGACGCAAGCGACCCTGCAGCGACCAGGCGGAGGTCCTCTGCTGGAACCGTTCGAATGGTTGACAGCTAGACGGGCGACTCGGCCTGACCGCATGCAGTGGGGCGGAGACAAGACGGCATAAGCATACAGAAACTTTTTAGGGCGGATAAGATTGGCTCAAGATAGGTTCCAGGATTTCCAGGGCATCCAGCGGCGCAACCAGTACGAAACATAAGGGCAATCGGGAAATCCTGGAAACCTTCAAAATCCTGGAATCATTATCATGACCTCTCGCTCCTCTGACTTTCGGCGCTAGACCCCCTCCCTGTCACGTCCCGTGTGCACACCTGGAGGGGCTCGAGGCGCCCCTCAGCAAAGACCCAGACATCGAGGAAGAAAGAACTACAACAGCATCAGCGTTCGAAGGTCCGCACGGATTTCAAAAAAGTTATGTTTATGAATGTGTTTGCTCGTCGACTTGAGTGCCCCATGCATGGTTAGCGCCCTCCGAGCCTTGCGGTTCTTCCCCCAATCGCCGTTGCTGCAGACGAGGTCCTCCCCGTGCAACCTGCAAGCGAACCTCGCGTCGAAGAACTCCATCGCCGGCATCTGCGCGTGCACCTTCTCGGCGGCGCGCCAGAGGGGAGGTTAGGGCGGGGTGGCGGCCTTCTGGAAGGGCAGGGGCCTTCTTAGAGAGGATCGGAGGCTTCTGAGTCGGCCCCATCTTCTGAGCCGCCACCCTCGTGTCGGACGGCGTGGGGGAGCTGGACGGGAAAGACAGCCCAGGACCACTGCCAGTCAAAGTGTGGCTAGACGCCTGGGTGCGATAGCCTCGCTCTTCTTTCTCCTTTTCCTCCTCCTCCTCCTCCTCCTCCTCCTCCTCCTCCTCCTCCTCGTCCTCCTCCTCCTCCTCCGCTCCTCCTCCTCCTCCTCCTCCTCCTCCTCCTCCTCTCATCCTCCTCTCCTCATTCAGCATCTCAGCATCAGCATCAGCATCAGCATCATCATCATCATCATCATCATCATCATCATCATCATCATCATCATCATCATCATCATCATCATCATCATCATCATCATCATCATCATCATCATCATCATCGTCATCATCATCATCGTCATCATCATCATCGTCAGCATCATCACCACCATCATCATCATCATCATCACCACCATCACCACCAGCAGCAGCAGCGGCATCATCACAGAACCGATTGTAGAAGCCCTCCTGCCTCAGAAGAAGGCAGGAGGGCATCTACAGCTGGCCGCAGCAGCAGTAATTCAGCGCTGGAGGGCGATGGAGGAGGAGCGAAGAGGAGGAGCGAGGGGGATCGATGAGGCTGTTGGATGGTCGGGGATGATCTTGTTGCACCAGGGGGGGTCTGGGGATCGCGGGAAGGGAGTTGCATGACGTTTGCAGGTGGGGGCCAGGCAAGAACCCCCTCCTGCCCTCTGAGAAGGGTTCGCGGCTCTCGCCCTCACCCATCAGTGGACAAGGAAGGGTACAAGACAAAACCCTTGCGCCATCGGCGACGCCTGTCAAAAGGGCGGCTGGAAAGTTGATAATCCGGATTTCACATTAAAAGGGTGGGGGTCACAACCCTCCCAGACGAGTAATTTCTGACCCCCCTGGAACCGTTGAGCCTGTCCGCCTGAATGCGCCAAGGCGGAGAGGCCGACCCCGTCTGACATGGGGCGCAGTGGTCAGAGCGCACGCCCTTTCAGGGCCTCCCCCCTCCCTGTCCTCGTCCTCCTCCTTTCCCTCCCCACGCCCCTCAGGAATCTGATTTGACTCAATTTCTCAGTCCTGCGAACTATAGCCAGCAAGTGTGGAAGACAATCGCCAGAAGGCACGCCTTGTCCTGAAAATTCATTGCTTGTCTGTGCCGTGGTATGGACGTGCGCCTCCAGCCGCTGGCACTTCTTCAGCCGATGTGTCGTGCAGACACGGCGTTATTGACTTGACTTAACCCAAACCAGCCATGAAAGGGCGGCCTTTTGCCCAGACCCACCAGAACCCTCCACCAAGACAGCTCAAATCAGACCACCCTCCCACATCAGACCCCCCCCCATTAATGGTGGGGTGGTGAAATCCGGAGTGCCACTACGGTGCAGCGTCGGGATATACACTTCCCAGCCGCCCTGGGACAGGCGTCCCTGGCAGCGGCAGGTAGAAACAGTCTGCCGCTCTTCGTCCGCCAACTCCCAGTGCGCGCCGCCCCGACCTTCTTCGTCGCGGATGCCTCCCTGTCCCAGGGCTGCCAGAACACCTCGCCATTCGGGATGGCCATGCCCTCGGCCCCGCGCATGCAGAATACCCGCGTGCCGTCGGGCACCTGCGCCGAGGCCCGGTTGCCCAGCGCCACGGCGGCCAGCACGCTGGTCGCGTTGCCGGCGACGCGCAGCAGCGCGGACAGCTCCTCGTCCTCGGCGCTGCGTACCCTCCTCTGGTGCCTGGTCGGGTCTGGCTTGGGCGCTCCCCAGCTGTCCTGGAGGACCAAAAAACTGCATGGGCATAAATTTTCGAGCGTCCGCGCAGATCTTTGGATTGGCGCTGGACCAAGACGGCGCCGCTGGCGCCGCCCATGGCGCGCTCCGCGCGCCAGGGAGGGGGGTCCAGCGCCGATCCAAGAAATCCGCACGGACCTTCGAAAGTTGATGCTGGGGTAGTTGTTTCTTCCTCGATGTCCGGGTCTTTGCTGAGGGGCGCCTTGAGCCACTCCAGGTGGGCCCACGGGACGTGGCAGGGGCCCTGCTCCACCTCTGGGGAGAAGGCCTCGTGGCAGCACACCTTCTCCGTGTCGTACTCGCCCTCGCCGCAAGTGCGCGTCAGCTTGTGCTGGATGTTCTCCCACCAGGTGCGGCTGAAGGCGTTGTGCTGGCGGGCCGCCATGAAGTTGGACGAGAAGCCTCCAGACGCCAGGTCGCAGGGGCCGCTGGCGCCGGCCGCCGAGATCTCGGAGTCGCTGTGAGCCACAACATCCTCGCCCCGCTCCAGCCGCGCGAACACCCCATCCAGGGACCTGGTGACTACGAAATCGGTGTCCATGCACCGGCTGCACGCAGAGGGTGACCCTGAGCATGAGTGACCCTTGGTGCGCGGTCTGCCGACGGCCCCGTGCGATGCGACAGTGGCGGCCCGCGTGATTGGGATTGGCCCCCCACGCGCCCCCCGAAGGCCGCGCACCGAAGGTCACTCCGGCGAAGGATCACTCTTGCGCGCAGCAGAGGTGTACAGCCCCCCGTGGTGGTACAGCACGGCGGCCCTCACCATGTCGGACTTGCAGGCGTCGTACGGCAGGCGCCAGAGCTCGGGCGGGGCGTCCGGGATGTAGTCGCGGTAGTTCGACTCGTTCACCATAACGACCTCCGTGCCAGGCGGCGCGTGCCTGCGCCAGGTATCCACGTTGAGGGCGACGAAGGCGTCGGCACCGTTTGGGTAGTTCCAGTAGGTGAATATCTTGTACTTGCCAGGGGGCACCGGCGGGAGGCCCTCGCCAGGTTCCTCGGCGGCGCCCACAAGTCGGCTCGAAGAACCCGCCCGTCGAATGAGGGCCTTGCCACCGTGTGGCTCGATAGTGAGCGCCCCGTCGGGGCCCACGAAGGTTTTCTCCACCATGTCGCTGGAAGAAACAGCCGAACACATGTGCTGGCTGGACGCCACGAGCAAGACGATGGTCCCGAAGAAGGATGTGGGCTTCGGCGGCGCCATGCAAGGCAGCAGCAAGCCTGTCGTACAGCTCAGGCTGAGGCCAGGGCTGGCTGAACGGCAAGGGCTTTTTCTTGAGGATGGGGGGCAAGCCCCATGTTTCATCCAGCTTGGGCCAATACGAAAACGTGGAAAAGCATACACATATATTTAAACAAACACGCTCTCTCTCCTTCTCTCTCTCTCTCTCTCGTTCTCTATATCTCTCCCCATGTATAGATTAATGTGTACGCACGCATGTACATATGTCTTCAGGGATGCACGTTCGTATGTAAGTAATTGACTATGTAAGAATGTATGTGTGTATGTAAGTAATTGGGTATGTAAGTATGTATGTTTGTATGTATGTATGTATGAATGTATGGATGTGTGGACGTGTGCATGTCTGTATGTGCGTATGTGTGCAAGCGTGTATGTGTATGTGTGTATGAGTGTATGTGTATACATGTATGCATGTGTGTATGTATGCGGGTATGTATGTATGCATGCACGCATGTGTATGCGTGTATGTATGTAGGTGTGTTGGTATGCATGTGTGTACGTGTGCGTATGTCTGGGTGTAGGTGAATGTACATGCACGTGTGTTTGTACGTATGTATGTATGTATGTATGTATGTATGTATGTATGTATGTGCGCATGTATGTATGCATGCACGCATGTATGAGTGTATGTATGTACGTATGCGTGCTTATGTGAGTATGCATGTTTGTATGGATGTGTGGGCGTATGTGTGAAGGTGTGTATGTATGCTTGTGATTGTGCATGTATGCATGCATGTATGTATGTGCACATGTATGCACAACCATATGTTTGTATGTGCATGTCTGCATGTGTATGCATGTGCGTATGTATGCATGTAAGTACGTGTGCGTGTGTGTATTGTTGTGCGTGCATGTGCGTCTGTTTAGATATATACACACAAGCACCATCGTCCGCACTTCGCGCTCGCTCAGGTTCTAGCAAGCCCGACGCGTGTGGGGCCGTCTTCGGATCACCTTAGGGCGACTTGGGCCGTCTTGGGCCGTCTGGGTCCGACCAGAACCGTGCGCGCGCTAGTCGACTCCAAGAACGCTGTCACTGGACAGTGCATGCATCCTGGGATGCCAAGATATGGCGACGAGGTCAATACGTATCCACTGCCCCTGGTCAAGCCCATCCTGGGCCCAGGAGCGGTGTATACGCCCTCCTGGCCTGACCACGGAGGCCAATATATATATATATATATATATATATACACACATATATATATATATGCATATATATACACACATATCTATACACACTCTAGAACCATCAAGCGCGCTTCGCGCACGCTCAGGATCTCAGGAATCCCAGCGCGCAGTGAGATGCCGAGGGCTGGGCGACGGCTGCGGATATGACTTTAGCCCGATTACGCTGTGGAAGCACGTAGTGGAGAGCCCTTCCCTGAGCACGGGGGACTCCAGGAGGACGACTAAGAGAACGAGGGAGGCGGTTTGGAGGTCGAGGGGGAGAAGAGTCCCGGAGCATGACGAAGGAGAAGTGAATTCCTTAAAGACGAACAGCAGGAGGAATAAACAAAAAGGAGGGGCATCCGTGCACCTCGTCCACGTGTGCCCCTCCTGGTGGCCTTCTGCACAGCCTGCCACCGAGCCTGGGTTGTTGGTGTGAGACTTCGTGGATGCCTGTTCGCGTCTCTGGGGAAACCTCTGGGCAGCCTGTTGGAAACAATGGTGAAGCCTCTTGGGGCGCTTTTCGAAGCTTTTTGGGAGCCTCTTGTGGCCCTCTTGGGTCCTCTCGGGTGGGGGACTTTGGGGGCCTGCTGGCGATCTTCGGGGTCCTCTTGGGGCGGAGGCCTCGAAATATGGGTTCGCATTCCCCCCCCACACGAGCCCCTCTTGGGACCTTCTTGGGCGGTCCTGGGTGCCTCTTGGGCCGTCTTGGGACCCACTTGGGCCGTCTGGAAGCCATCTGGGGGACCTCTTCGGCCGTTGGGGGGCTTTCCTAGGGGCTTCTGGGCCCGTCTTGGACGCGGGCATATGAAAACAACGACTGCGATAGAAATGTACGCTTTCCCAAGGGAACGGGGCGATTTTGTCTCTTCGGGTTCTCTTGAGGGTTCTCTTGGAGCCGTCTTGGGGCATCCTGGGGGCCTGCTGGCTATCGTCGGGGTCCTCCTAGGGCGGAGGCCTCGAAATGTGGGTTCGAATTTCCCCCGCGGGGCCCTGTTGGCGCTCTCTTCGGCCGCGTTGGGCGGTCCTGGGTGCCTCTTGGGCCGTCTGTTTCCCCCCACGACGCAAGTGTCCATGGTGGACGCACGAAGACCAAACCATCACCCCTGTACACTGTACACGGCTGGCCCCCATGGTCTCCTGCCACTACTAAATACATGAGACTAAAGTCAAGCATGCTATCGAAATCACCATCGTTGAAATTCACAACGGAATGAAGGGCGAACCCATCTCTCGCTGCGAATGTGTACTGCGTGGGTCCCTCTTGGTCCGTCATGGGGAGCTGAGCCCGCCTTGACGCCCTCTTCGGGCCCCCTCCGACCATGCAAGGATCCTCCGGTGGCCCCCTCGGGCCCCCTGGGGACTCTCTTGGGCCGTCTTGGCACTCTCTTGTGCTGCTTGAAGCTCTCGTCAAGTCGTCTTGGGGCCCTCTTGGGGGCCTCTCGGGCCGTCTGGTGCCGATTTTGGCAACCTTTGGGGCCGTCGCGGCCGCTCATAGGATTGAAAAAAGCGAATATCCTAGAAAGATACGCTCTTCCATCGGAAATGCTTGATTTTTGCCCTTGGGGGGCCTTCTCGGCGGCCTCTTGGACCGTCTTGAGGGACTCCTTTTGGGCCTTTTTGGGCCCGTCTGGGGGCCCATTTCGGCCGGCCTGGGCCCCTCCTGGCCCGTCATGGGGAGCTGAGCCCGTCTTGGGGCCCTCTTGGGGCCCTTTCCAACCATGTAGGGATCCTGTGGCCCCCTCGGGCCACTCTGGGTACTCTCTTGGGCCATCTTGGCACTCTTTTGTGCTGCTTGAAACTCTTCAGGCCATCTGGCCCACTCGGGAAGGTCTCCATACTTGCATGTATGGTGTGTGTGGGGGGAAGGGGGAGGCGCATGGGGGAGCAAGTTTTTAGGAGGCAGTCCATTTGCGCACGGAGGCCTCTTGGGCCGTCTGGGGCAGAGTTTGCCTCTATTGAGGGCCTTTGTGGCCGTCTAGGAGCAGTCTTGGGCCGTCTTCGAGCGCTCGTGGGCCGTCTTGAGGCCATCTCAGCGCGCTCGGCAGCTATCTTCCAGACAACCTGGGGCGTTTTGGGAGCCGCGTGGGCAAGCTTGGGGGCCTCTGGAGAGGTCTGGGGCCCCTTCTGGGCCCTCTTGGAGCCCTCAAGGCCCCCCCAAACCGCCATGCAAACCAGTGGTCGTGGTTCTGGGCCCTCCCCCGGCCTACTCCGATACCTATACATTATATATATACACACACACATACATACATACATACATACATACATACATACATACATACATACATACATACATACATACATACATGCATGCATGCATGCATGCATGCATGCATACATACATACATAGATAGATACCTACATACATACATACATAGATACATACATACATACATACATGCATACATGCATGTGTACATACATACATACATACATACATACATACATACATACATACATACATACATTCATTCATGCATACATACATACATATATACATACATACATACATACATACATACATACATACATGCATGCATGCATGCATGCATGCATACATACATACATAGATAGATACCTACATACATACATACATAGATACATACATACATACATACATACATACATGCATGTGTACATACATACATACATACATACATACATACATACATACATACATACATACATTCATTCATGCATACATACATATATACATACATATATGTATGCATACATACATACATACATACATGCCTGCCTGTCTGTCTGCCTGCCTGCCTGCCTGCCTGCCTGCATACATACATACATACATACATACATACATACATACATGCATACATACATACATACATACATACATACATACATACATGTCAGAGTGAGGGGGCCGAACGGTCATTCACTGTCCCTGGGTGCGTGGCTGAAGTGGAATTCTGCGGTGCGGATTCCTGTTGTTGTTGTTGTTGTTGTTGTTGTTTGTTGTTGTTTGTTGTTGTTTGTTGTCGTCGTCCCACCCACAACCCGCCCCGCGACCCACCCGCGACCAAACCCGCGACCCACCGCGACCCCCCGCGACCCACCCGCGACCCACCCGCGACCCACCCCGCGACCCACCCCGCGACCCACCCCGCGACCCACCCCGCGACCCACCCGCGACCCACCCCGCGACCCGCCCGCGGCCCACCCCGCGACCCACCCGCGACCCACCCGCGACCCACCCGCGACCCACCCGCGACCCACCCCGCGACCCACCCGCGACCCACCTTCGACCCAAACCACGTTCAAGGTACAAACCACAATTTTCGGCGCCTGCGGCGAGTTTTTTTTTGCTTTCCTTCCAGGTGGAGAGCCCGCGACCCACCCCGTGACCAACTTGCGACCAAGCCGCGACCCAAACCACGGTCAGGGTACAAACCCTATGTTTCGGCGCCTGCGGCGGGCTGCTTTTGCAGTCGCTTCAAGTGGAAAGACCGCGGCCCACCCGCGACCACGTTCAGGGTACAAACCAAATATTTCAGCGCCTGCGGCTGGCTTTTTTTGCATTCGTTCTCGGTGGAGAACCCGCGGCCCCCCCGCGACCCAAACCACGTTCAGTGTACAAACCAATCTTTTTGGCGCCTGAGGCGGGCTGCTTTTGCATTCCATCCAGGTGGAGGTGGAGAGCCCGCGACCCACCCGCGACCCAAACCACGTTCACTGAACAAACCAATGCCGCACAAGCGCGGCGGCGGATTTTTGCATGCCGTCTTAGCCCGCAAGGATCTCTTCAAGCCCCGCGCATCCACACCAGCCCGTCCAGCAAGTTTGCCCTGGCGAGTTGCCTTGATCAGAGAAGTCGGGGAGCATAAAGTGGGAAAAAAGATTGCGTTGCTGTTATCTTGGGGAAGGTGGGGGAGGCAGGAGGAGTAAACAGGGGACGAGGAGGATGCGGAAGAAGAGAGGATGTAAGGAGAATGTGAAGAAAGAGGAGGAGGAGCAGGAGGACGAGGAGGACGAGGAGGGGGAGGAGGGGGAGGAGGAGGAGGACGAGGAGGGGGAGGACGGGGTGGATGATGATGATGATGGACGACAATGGGAGGACGATGATGGAGGCCGATGCGGGGGAGGACGACAATGGGAGAACGATGATGAAAGGACGAGGGGGGGAAAGGGAGGACGAGGAAGAAGAGGAGGAGGACGAGGTGGAGGAGGAGGATGACGATGACGATGACGATGAGGACGAGGACGAGGAAGAGGAGGAGGAGGAGGAGGAGGAGGAGGAGGAGGAAGAGAGGAGGAGGAGGAGGAGGAGGAGGACGAGAGCGCCATCGACAGGGAAAATGGGGGCCACGAGGTCTGCCGGCTCGACGACGCCCGCGTCGCCCGCGCCCGCCCCCTCACTCTTATCCGCAATTGCGGGGTGCTACGGTGTATTAGAACCATCGCGCGCGCTTCGCGCGCGCTCAGGTTCTAGCCCAGGACGGGGGCGCGCTAGAAGATCTTGGACAGCGCTAGAAGCACAGGCGCGTGACATAGTCGTGCCTCCTGAGGGCCTCTTGGGAACCTCTTGGGTCTTCGTGGGGGCATCTGAAAGGCTTCTGGGGAGTTCTCCGTGCTTCCTCCATTAACTGTTAAAGGCACCTCTTGGGTGCTTCTCGGGGGGGCATCTTGGGGCTTCTTGGGGTCCCTTGGGGGCATCGTCAGGGTTCTCCGGGCAGTCGGGAAGTGATGTTCTGCAGTCTGAAGCAGTCAATTGGCCGTCTTGGCTGCGTGGAGGCCCAACTTGAGGCCACATTGGGACAATCCGGAAGCCTCCCGGGGCCTCCTTGAAGCAATGTTGATGCATCGAGAGCACTGTTCGGCTATCTTGGGTCCCCGTGTACGTCTCCTGTGAGCCTTTTGGGGACTGGTGGGGAGCTTTGGGGGAGCCTCGTCGGACCACTTGGGGACTCTTGGGGCCTCCTGTGGGCCTCTTAGGGCGGAAAGCTCTGCTGTTGGGTTCGCGTTCCCCTTCTTGGGGCTCTCTTGGGGCCCTCTTGGGGCCCTCTCGGGCCGTCTTGGGCGCCTCGGGCACCGTCTTGGGGCCCTCGTGGGCCGTCTTGGGGCCCTCTTGGAGGCCTCTTCGGCTATCTTGGAGCGGCCGTGGAGGCCATTTGGGCCGTCTTGGAGCGTCGGGATGCCAAAAGGCTGGGAAGTCTAAAATCCATCAAAAGCCGATGGGAAAACAATGCTTCTTGGAACCTCTTCGGCCTTCTGGGGAGCTTCTTGAGGGCCTCTAGGGTCCCATTTGGGGGCCTCTGGGGCTTCCTGAGAGCCTCTCGGGGTGGAAGGCTCGGATTTTCGGTACGTGTTACCCCTCTTGGGCCCCCCTTGGGGCCGTATTGGTGCCCTCTCGGGCTGTCTTGGGCCCTGTTGGAGGCCTCTTGGGCTATCTTGGATTGGTCGTGGAAGCCTTTTGGGCCGTCTTGGAGCGTCAAAAGGCTGAAAACTCGAACATCAATCAAAAACCTATGGCAAGACATAGATTTTTGCCTCTTGGGGCATTCGTGGGAGGCCTCTTGGATACTCTTCGGCCCCCTGGGGGGCTTCTTGGGGCCTCTTGGAGCCTGTTAGGGGCTTCTCGGGACCTCCTGAGAGCCTCTCGGGGTGGAAGACTCGGATTTTTGGTTCGTGTCGACCCTCTTGGCTCCATCTTTGAGCCGTATTGGGGCCCTCTCGGGCCGCCTTGGGCGCCTCTGGCGCCGTCTTGGGACCCCCGTGGGCTGTCTTGTGACCGTCTTCGAGGCCTCTGGGGATGCCTTGGAGCGGAAATTAAAACCTCTTGGGCCGTCGTGGAGCGTCAGGAAACTCAAAAGGCGAGAACTCGAAAATCGATATATATATATATATATATATATATACTAGAACCACGCGCGCGCTTCGCGCGCTTAGGTTCTGTCGAGTCACAGACCCAGGAATCGTTGTGAGAAGAAATTGGTGACGCGAAGCGTCGTGGGGGCGTCCTTGGACGTCTGGGGTCTCCTGGGGCCTCTTGAGGGGCCTCCTGGGGGCCTCCTGGCGGCCTCTTGGGGCGGAAGGCTCGAGCTTGCGGTTCGTGGTCCCCCTCTGGGCCCCCTCTTGGGCCCGTCTTGGGGCCCTCTTGGGCCATCTTGGGCGCCTCTTGGGCCGTCTTGGGGCCCTCTTGGGCTGTCCTGGGGCCCTCTTGGAAGCTTCTTGGGCCGTCTTGGGGCGGTCTTGGGCGCCTCTTGGGCCGTCCTGTAACGTCGGAAAGCCCAAAAGGCGACTTTGTTGAAAATGTACGTTTTACGAAGGGAATGGGCCAATTTTTGCGTCTAGGGGCCCTTTTGGGACGCATGTTGGAGGCTTCTTGGGGCCTCTTGGGGGCGTCCTTGGACGTCTGGGGTCTCCTGGGGCCTCTTGGGGGCCTCCTGGGGGCCTCCTGGCGGCCTCTTGGGGCGGAAGGCTCGAGCTTGCGGTTCGTGGTCCCCCTCTGGGCCCCCTCTTGGGCCCGTCTTGGGGCCCTCTTGGGCCATCTTGGGCGCCTCTTGGGCCGTCTTGGGGCCCTCTTGGGCTGTCCTGGGGCCCTCTTGGAAGCTTCTTGGGCCGTCTTGGGGCGGTCTTGGGCGCCTCTTGGGCCGTCCTGTAACGTCGGAAAGCCCAAAAGGCAACTTTGTTGAAAATGTACGTTTTACGAAGGGAATGGGCCAATTTTTGCGTCTAGGGGCCCTCTTGGGACGCATGTTGGAGGCTTCTTGGGGCCTCTTGGGGGCGTCCTTGGACGTCTGGGGTCTCCTGGGGCCTCTTGAGGGGCCTCCTGGCGGCCTCCTGGCGGCCTCTTGGGGCGGAAGGCTCGAGCTTGCGGTTCGTGGTCCCCCTCTGGGCCCCCTCTTGGGCCCGTCTTGGGGCCCTCTTGGGCCATCTTGGGCGCCTCTTGGGCCGTCTTGGGGCCCTCTTGGGCTGTCCTGGGGCCCTCTTGGAAGCTTCTTGGGCCGTCTTGGGGCGGTCTTGGGCGCCTCTTGGGCCGTCCTGTAACGTCGGAAAGCCCAAAAGGCGACTTTGTTGAAAATGTACGTTTTACGACGGGAATGGGTCAATTTTTGCGTCTAGGGGCCCTCTTGGGACGCATGTTGGAGGCTTCTTGGGGCCTCTTGCAGGCGTCCTTGGACGTCTGGGGTCTCCTGGGGCCTCTTGAGGGGCCTCCTGGGGGCCTCCTGGCGGCCTCTTGGGGCGGAAGGCTCGAGCTTGCGGTTCGTGGTCCCCCTCTGGGCCCCCTCTTGGGCCCGTCTTGGGGCCCTCTTGGGCCATCTTGGGCGCCTCTTGGGCCGTCTTGGGGCCCTCTTGGGCTGTCCTGGGGCCCTCTTGGAAGCTTCTTGGGCCGTCTTGGGGCGGTCTTGGGCGCCTCTTGGGCCGTCCTGTAACGTCGGAAAGCCCAAAAGACAACTTTGTTGAAAATGTACGTTTTACGAAGGGAATGGGCCAATTTTTGCGTCTAGGGGCCCTCTTGGGACGCATGTTGGAGGCTTCTTGGGGCCTCTTGGGGGCGTCCTTGGACGTCTGGAGGCCATCTTCAGCATCTCGGAGCCCTCTTGGAGGCCTCTTGGAAGTTTCTTGGGCCGTCTTGGGCGCTCCTGGGGCCGTCTTGTCTGACCGGGGAGGCCTCCGGCAAGCCCCGACGAGCCTCCGGGCCCCCCGGAGCCCACATTTGTGGTCGAGGTCCCGGCCCCGGGCCCCCGGACCCGGTGCGCCGTTATGTGTATATATATATATATAGAGAGAGAGAGAGAGAGAGAGAGAGAGAGAGAGAGAACAAATTAGTTGTACCTTCTGGGGCTCCTTGGGAGCCATCTTGGAGACCTCTTGGGGCGTCTTCGAGGCCTCTTGGACAGTCAGGGACCAATTCTGCGGTCATTGGTCGTTTTCGTTGTCTGGAAACGCCAGGGCCGTCTTCGGGCGACTTTACAAGGCCCCCAGCGCCACGGCAGGGCCCCTGGGCCCCTGGGCCCCTGGGTGCGAGGGCCCCGTCCCGGGCCCAGCCTCGTGCCCGCGGAAGGGCGTCCCTGGGCCGTCTCGGCGCCCTCCTGGGGGCCTGTTGGGGCGACATTGGGTGTCTGAAATCCATCAAAAACCTAAGGACAATCAATGATTTGGGCGTCCCTTTGGGCCGTGTTGGAAGCCTTGTGGGCCGTCCGGAGGCCATCTTGGGCGTGTTCGAACGATATGTCCTCGTTTCGGGGCCTCTTGGGGGCCTCTTGCGGCCATTTTCGTCTGTGTTGTGGCTTTCTTGGGCCGTCTGGGGACGGCCCTGGGCTGTCTCGGCGCCCTCTTGGAAGCCTGTTTGGAAGATTTCTGGGTGTCCTGGACCGTCCTCCTTCAACGTCGGCGGCACTGGCCGTAAGACTTCCTGGGAACATGATTTGTTGGGGTGTCGTTGGGCACCTCCGGAGGCTTCGGGGCCTGACGCGTTTCCGAGCGTGGCGGGAGGTAGCGCTGCTTGGGACTCTCGTATTTTATCATGGCAAGCGTTGATAAACATGGTGTGGGTAGAGGGCGGCAACCCGAGAATCATGTTCCCGGGAAGCTTTCCGGGAGCATGATTTGTTCGGCTCTCTTAAGAGGGAGGGCTCTGAGGGGCTTACCGAGGGGCCCTTTTTGGCCTTGTCGGCAAGCCTATTGGAAACATGGTTGGGGCGGTGGGCGGAAGCCCAAGGAATCATGTTCCCAGTAAGCTCTGGGAAATACGATTTACCCAGATCTCTTGGGGGCCCGCAGGGGGCTTCCCTGGGGGGCCATTGGGGGCATATTGGGGCTTCCGGGGGGCCTCTTGGGAGCCTCACAGGGCTTCTTGGGAGCCTCTTGGTGGCCTTCGGGGGCGTCCGAGGAGCCTCTCAGGTCGGAGACCTTGAAATGTCGCGCTCTTCGGGCCCTCTTGGGTCGCTCTTGGGGCTCTCTTGGGGCGCTCTCGAGGCCCTCTTGAATTATCTGGGGAGCCTCCTGGGCCGTCTCTGGTCTTTCCTTGGGAGCCTCTTCGGCCGTATTGGAGCGATCTGAAGGGCCTCTGACGCCGTCCGGGACCGTGGGGAGGCGGAACATGCGAGAGCGCAAAAATGCGGGGCCCTTTGGAGGGACCTCTGAAGGCGCTCTTGAAGCGTTTTGGCGGCGTCGTCGGCCGTCCTGATGCCATCTTCGGCGTGTCCAGGGCCTCTTGGGGCTGCCTTGGCAATCTTTAGGGTCCTCTTGGCGTGTCGTGGCGTGTTTGGAAGCGGGCCCGGGCAGTCCCGGGAGCCCTGGGGGCTGTTGAATGCTAGGTGTTGTCTTGGAGGTGGGGGCTGTTGAGTGCAGTGTGGTGCGTGCTACGCGGAAGGCGGGCGAGCGGCCGGGCGGGCGGCGGGCGGGCGGCGGGCGGGCGGGCAGGCGGGCGGGTCGGGATTTGAATGAATTCCTTAAGCGTGCTCTCTTGCAGCGGGAGCTTGTTGAGTACAGGGTGTAGCCTTGAAGATGGGGGCTGTTGACTACAGGGTGTTGTCTTGGAGACTGAAGCTGTTGAGTACAGAGTGGTGCGTGCTACGCAGACGGCGGGCGGGCGGCAGGTGCCCTAGGTGGTGGGTCAGAGGCTTCATGGGTGTTGGTTTGGATCTCGCGGTTGGCCTGTCGGGGACGTCGTGAAGGCAGTTTCGCAGCTTCTCGGTAGCCATTGTGAGACCGTTGTGGGAACTCCTCGGGGCTGTTCTGTGGCCTCTGGAGGCCTTGTTTGGGTCTCATGGGTGCCTCTCGGGGGCCTCCTGGGGCCTCTGGAGGGCGCCTTGAGACCTCCTGTGGCACTCTTCAAGCGGGAGGGTCGAAGTTTGGAGTCGTGGTCCCCCTCTTGGACGCATCTTGGGGCCGTCTTGGGGCTCTCTTGGGCGCCTCTGGGGCCGTCTGGGGGCCCTCTTTTGCCGTCTTGGGGCGCTCTTGGGGGCTTATGGAACCGGCTTGGAACGCCGGACAGCCGAAAAGGCTGGAATCTCTCCAAAACCTTTGTAAAATTCACGATGTTGGCCTCTTAAAGCGCTCTGGAGAGGCGTCTTGAAGCGTCGTGGAGTGCCTTGGGGGGCCTCTCGGGCCGTCTTGGGTCTATCTTGGGCGTCCTGGAGCGGTCTTTCGGCGACTCGGGGCCCGCTTGGGCCGTCTGGGGGCCGCTGGAGGCCCTCCTGGACTATTTTGGATCTCCCCGGCCGCCCCGTCCTCCCATGGGGGGTCGGGGCAGCTGTTTGTGGGCCCCGGGCCTGCCCCCAGGGATATATATATATATATATATATATATATATATATATATATATGTATATACACACACACACACACACACACAACCACGCACACACACACACACACACACACACACACACCGCTGCTGGGCCCAGGATGGGCCTGGCCAGAGGCAGCGGATATGCATCGATCTCGTCACCCTACAAGAGACCCGCTGAGCGTAAACCCCATCCATGGGGGCCAAGTCTCCTTGGGCGTGGCTCCGGGTCCAGGGGCGGGCGCGGTGCCGCCTGTGGTGCGCGATGGGACGCGCCAGAGGGCTCCCCCAGACCGCTGCAGGCCCCAGACACTCCAGGCCGCCGGGCCGCTGCCACCGCCCTGCCGCCGCCGAGGCGACCGCCTTCGACGTCTCGTCGTCGTCGTCGTCGTCGCTGTAGTCGTCCTCGTCGTCATCGTCGTCATCTTCGTCGTCCTCGTCGTAATCGTCGTCATCCTCGTCCTGGTCATCCTCCTTGTCCCCGTCGTCGTCGTCGTCATCGTCCTCGTCGTCCTCGTCGTCCTCGTCGTCGTCGTCGTCGTCGTCGTCGTCGTCGTCGTCGTCGTCGTCTTGGTCGTCAGGGTCTGGAGGCACTGAGCTGTTCGGGGGGTCTCGTCGGCTGTTTGAAGCCCCTCTAGGGACCCTCTTGAGTCGAATGTAGGCACTATTGGGCCATCGTGGGCCCCTCTTACCTCGTCTCGGGCCTGCCTTGGGCCCCTCTTGAAACCGTTTAGTCGCCTCTGGGGGGCAGATTGGGGCGAGCTTGAGGGACTTGTGGGCCGTCTTGGCCGCTCGGAATTCGGGAATGCGGGCGTGCCAACATCATACGAACACATGTGGAAATCGATGATGTGTGCCCCTCGAGGACCCTCTTCGAGTCCCCTTGGGCCGTCAAGGAAGCCTATTGCCAGGTCTTTCCCAGGAGCGGTGCATACGCCCACCATGGCCTGGCTAGGGAGGCATACACACCACATCGATCCTTCGCCCAGGATGGGCCTGGCCAGGGTTTCTGGACATGTATAGATCTGGTTGCCCGATTTCACCTACCCAGGCTCTCTCTGGAGGTTGCGCTCCCACTTGGGCGCGGTGCCCATCACTGCCTGGATAGCTGCGTCAAGAGCGATGGCCTCGGCAGTGAAGGAAGAAGCGATTCTCGAAGAAACGTGTCTCCTAGTACGAGCGGGGCTTCAGTGTGTAAGCACCCCTTCGAACGACAGCTTTGATGCACCACACTGCGGCCGAGCACGTCCACGCACGCGTGGCACCGTCTGTGTGCACATTGGCTATCACAAGATCCTCGGCAGAGATGTCTCCGACTTGAGACATGCTTTACACTCGTCCACCGTGTAGACAGTTAGCCAGATAATCTGTTCGAACGTTCCACACCTGCTGCTGCCAGCAAACCATGTCGTATGTGTCGCGTGTTTGGCACCATCAATGCTATCTTGATATCTCTCCCTCTCTCTCTCTCGCTCTCTCTCTCTCTCTCTCTCTCCCTCTCTCAATATATCTCTATATATCCCTCTCTCTCTCGCTATATCTCTTTCCCTGTCTGTCTCTCTCTCTCTCTCTCTGTCTCGCTCTCTCTCTCTCTCTCTCTCTCTCTTTCTCTCTCCCTGTATGTCTCTCTCTCTCTCTCACTCTGTCTCTCCCTATAGCTATGTGTAGGTATACATGCATACAGACATGCATACATACAAAAAGGCATGCACGCATGCATACATGCATACATACGTACATGGATGCATGCATGTAAGCATGCATACAAACATACAGACGTGCGTACGGGCGCACGGACGCACATACGTATCTACGTACATACATGCATGCATGCATACATACATACATACATACATGCATACAAACATACATGCATACATACATACATGCATACATACATTCATACATACATGCGTACATACATACATGCATGCATGCATGCATACATACATGCATGCAAACATGCGGACATGCAGACAGACAGACAGGCAGGCAGACAGACAGACAGACCGACAGACATGAATGCATGCATGCATGCATGCATGAAAACATACCTACATGCATGCATGCATAGACACGTACATACCTACATACATACATACATACATACATACATACATACATACATACATACATACATACATACATGCATAGATACAAACCAACACACACACACACATCCATACATACACACATGAATGCATGCATGCATGCATGCATACAAGCATGCATACATACATACATGCATGCATTCATAGATCACTATCGTTCGCTCTCTCTCTATCTCTCTCTCTCTCTCTCTGTCGCTCTTCTCCAGTCCCTCTTCCTCAGCCCTCGCTGTCGTCTCCGCTCCTCCTCCGCCTCCTCCTCCTCCCTCTCCGATTTCTTCTCCTTCTCATCATCGTCCTCTCTCATTTCTGTTTCTCGTCATCGTATCATCCTCCTCACCCCCGTTCCTATCCTCAGCCCCATCACCATCTTCCTCCTCATCCTCCTCATCATCATCATAATTATCAGCATCGTCAGCATCGTCACCAGCATCAGCATCATCAGCATCACCAGCATCATCAGCATCCGCATCCTCATCGCCATCATCAGCGTCAGCATCAGCATCATCATCATCATCATCATCAGCAGCATCATCCTCATCATCAGCATCGTCATCATCATCATCAGCAGCATCGTCATCGGCATGATCATCCGTACCAGCATCAGCATCAGCAGAAGCATCGTCATCATCATCAGCATCACCATCAGTCGTATCATCAGCAGCATCAACATCATCACCATCATCAGCATCAGCATCACCATCAGCAGCAGCACCGCCATCATCATCATCATCAGCATCGTCGTCATCATCATCATCATCATCATCAGCAGCATCATAATAATAATTACCATCCTCATCATCATCATCACCATCATCAGCATCAGCATCATCGTCGTTGTCGCCATCCCTCTCCGTCCTCATACATCTATTCTCCCTCATTCTCAATCTATATCACACACACCCTCTCTCTCTCACCCTCTCTCTCTCTCTCTCTATCTCTCTCGCTCTCTCTCTCTCTCTCTGTCGTTCTCTCTCTCTCTCTCTCTGTGTCGTTCTCTCTCTCCCTCTCTCTCTCACTCAGTCTCTCTCTCTCTGTCTCTCTCGCTCTCTCTACCTCTCTCTCTCTCTTTCTCTATCTCTCTCTCTCTCTCTCTCGCTCTCTCTCTCTCTCTCTCTCTCTCGCTCTCGTTCTCTCTCTCTGTCTCTCTCTCTCTCTCTCTTTCTCAACGATCCTCCTTCGTGTCCCTCCTTCCCCTTCTCTCCCCCCATCGGCAGGGGTGGTAACAGAGTACGGGCAACCGATCGCCGAGCCCGCGCAAAAGCCGCCGTCTGAGAGGATGGCATGGCACGCGAGGATTGCGTGGAATGAAAGGAAGGGGTCCTGCCACGTCGATCTTCTCACCGAGCGCAAAGGAGACGACACTGATGGCCTCGGGCCAGACCCGAGGCCCAATCGTCCGCTTCCTCCCCCTCCCCCTCCTCCTTATCCTTCTCCTCATGGTTCCTGGTGGCATGAGGTCCCTGCGGGTGCTGCCTCCTCCTCCTCCTCCTCCTCCTCCTCCTCCTCCTCCTGCTCCTCCTCCTGCTCCTCCTGCTCCTGCTCCTGCTGCCCCTCCTCCTCCTCCTCCTCCGCCTCCTCCTCCTCCTCCTCCTCCTCCTCCTCCTCCTCTCCTCCTCCCTCCTCCTCCTCATCATCATCATCATCATCATCATCATCATCATCATCATCATCATCATCATCCTCATCATCAACATCATCATCAGCAGCAACAGCATCATCATCATCATCATCATCATCATCATCATCATCATCATCATCATCATCATCATCATCATCATCCTCATCCTCGTCCTCCTCCTCCTCCTCCTCCTCCTCCTCCTCCTCCTCTCTCCTCCTCCTCCTCCTCCTCTCCATCATCACCATCACCATCGTCATCAGCATCATCATCATCAGAATCAGCATAATCATCATCAGCAGCATCAGCATCAGCAGCAGCATCATCAGCATCATCACCATCATCATTAGCATCAGCATGATCAACATCATCAGCATCATCAGCATCAGCATCATCAGCAGCAGCAGCATCCACATCATCATCAGCAGCATCATCAGTACCATCATGATTACCATCATCATCATCATCATCATCATCATCATCATCATCATCATCATCATCATCATCAGCATCAGCATCAGCATCAGCATCAGCATCATCATCAGCATCATCATCATCATCATCAGCAGCAGCAGCATCAGCATCATCCCTATCAGCATCAGCATAATCAGAATCATCAGCATCACCAGCATACCCAGCATCACCATCAGCATCAGCATCAGCATCATCATCGTCATCATCATCATATTCGTCATCATCAGCAGCATCCTCATTATCGTTGCTCACCTTTTCTACGCTCCTATCCCTCTACGCTCCTATCCCCCGCATCCTTCCCCTCAACCCTCAACCGACGACTCCTCCCCCCCCATTGTCCTCATTCTCCTCATCCTCCTCTTCCTCCTCCTCCTCCTCATCATCCTCCTCCTCCTCATCCTCCTCCTCTTCCTCGCGCGCGCGTTCCGTGGGGCAGCCCCCTCTGGGGGATGTCGCGGCACGCGCGGCCCAGCGCAGAGCCCCGCGGAGCACTCTGGGGCACCCCACCTGGCCACACTGCGACGCAAGCGGCGCCTGCGAGGAGACCAGGGCCAAGGCTGTGCCTAGAGACCACGAAACACTTCGCAAATGTAAGGCTTCTACGATACATACCTGCCACGAGCGCCGCGAAACACGCCCCGTAGGAACGCGCGCGGCACGCCCGAGCGGCACCGCGCAGAGCCGAGGGAAAGCAAGACAGAGCAACCGCGAAACGGCGCCGCAGCCCACGCAGGCCAGGAAAGCGCGTCAGGCGCAACGAACCTGAAGGCATCGCAAGGCGCCGCGCTGCAAAAAAAACACGAGGGGGAGGCGAGAGTGCACGAGGAGAACGCGAGGGGGCAGCAGAGGGCACGAAGAGGACGCGAGGGGACAGCAGGAGGCGCGACGGGGACACAAGAGACAGCAGGGGACGCGAGGGGACAGCGGGGGACACGAGGAGGACACGAGGGGGACACGAGGGGGACACGAGGGGGACGCGAAGGGACAGCAGGGGACGCGAGGGGACAGGAAGGGACACGAGGGGGACACGACAGGACACCAGGGGACACGAGAGGGACACGAGGGGACAGGAAGGGACACGAGGGGACAGCAGGGGGCACGAGAGGGACACGAGGGGGCAGCTAGGGACACGAGGGGGCGCAAGGGGACAGCAGGGGACACGAGGGGGACACGAGAGTGCAGCAGGGGACACGAGGGGGACACGAGGGGACACCAGGGGGCACGAGGGGGACACGAGGACACACCCAAGTCACCGCGACAATCAGCTAAGAAGGCGCTGGATGAGCAGCCACGAACTCGCTAGATGAGCAGCCGCGAAGGCGCTGCTGAAATTGACTTCGAAGAGGAACCGGCATGGGCGACGAGGACATCCCAGAGAAACCGCGACAATCAGCCATGAAGGCGCTGAGTGAGCAGCAACGAAGGTGCTGGATGAGCAGCCCTGAAGGCGCTGGATGAGCAGCCACGAAGGCGCTAGATGAGCAGCCGCGAAGGCGCTGCTGAAATTGATTTCGAAGAGGAACCGGCATGGGCGACGAGGACAGACCAAAGAAACCGCGACAAGCAGCAATGAAGGCGTTGGATGAGCAGCCACGAAAGTGCTGGATGAGCAGCCCTGAATGCGCTGGATGAACAGCCGCGAGGGCGCTAGATGAGCAGCCGCGACGGCGCTGCGGAAATTTATGTCGAAGAGGAACCCGCATGAGCAACGAGGACACACCACGGAAACCGCGACAAGTAGCCATGAAGGTGCTAGATGAGCAGCCACGAAAGAACCAATGGACATTATCTAAAAGATGAACCGGCAATGGCGACGATGAAAAAAGGCACAGCAGGGGGCACGAGGAGAATACGAGGGAACAGTAGGGGACACGAGCGGGACACGAGGGGAACATCAGGAGACACGAGGGGGACACGAGGGGAACAGCAGGGGACACGAGGGGGACACGAAGGGACAGGAGGGAACACGAGGGGGGCACGAGGGGACAGCAGGGGACACAAGAGGGACACGAGTGAGCATCAGGGAACACGAGGGGTGCAATAGGGGACACGACAATAGCGGACACGAGGGGACAGCAGGGTCCTTCTCGGGGCCTCCCAGCGGGGAGCCCCCAAACTTAGAAGCCTAAGAGAGTCTGGGCCTAAGAGCTCGATCCGGAAACCATAAGTCCACAAACATCGGCATGTTTTGGGGGAGCGTGTTTTGATCCTGCGGGCTTCCGCAGGCCTTCCGCTGGTGGAGCCGCGCCCGTTTCAATTCCGCCGCCTCGAGCTGGCCTTCCGCCGAAGGACAAATTAAACTGCTCGGTCCGTCAAAGCGAATTCCCTCATTCATCCCTTTTTCCCTCCCTTGCCTTCCGTTTCCCTCCCTGTTCCTTCTGTACACCTCCTATGTCCTTGCGCGCCCTTTCCTTTTCCTTCCGTGCCCCTCCCTTTTCCTCCCGTTTCCCTCCCTTGTCCTCCCGTTTCCTTCCTTGTTCGTTCCGTGTCCCTCCGTTTTTTCCCTTCCGTTGCCCTATATATTGTCGTTCCATTGCCCTTCCTCTTCCTCCCCACGTTTCCTTCCCTGTTCGTTTCGTGTCACTCCCTTTGCCCTTCCGTTGTCCTACATGTTCCTTCCGTTGCCCTCCTTCTTCCTCGCGTTTCCGCCCATGTATTGATGATTCCCTCCCTTTTCCTTACGTGTCCTTTTCCCTCTCGTTTCCTTCCATGTCCCTCCATGTTGCTTCCGTGTCCTTTTTTCCTCTCGCTTACGTTTGCCTCCTTGCCTTTTCCTTCCGTGTTCCTCTTGTTTCCATGTTCCTTCCTGTGTCCTCGTCCCTCTTGCTTCCGTCTGTGTTCTTCCCTTTTCCTTCCGTGTCGGTTGTTCCCTCTCTTTTCCTTCCGTGTCCTTTTCCAAGATGTTCCTTCCGCTTCCCTCCCTGTTTTGAACTTGTCCGTTTTCCGTTCGTTTCCGTCCGTCTCATTCCCTTTTCCTTCTGTTGATTCCCCTTTTCCTTCCGTGTCTTTTTCCTTATCATTTTCTTCCGTTTCCCTTCGTTTCCCCTCTCGCTTCCTTCCGTTTTCCCTTCCGTTGTTCCTTCCGTTTCCACCCCATTTCCTTCCAATGTCCTTCCTTTTCCGTCTCGTTTCCTTCCGCTTCCCTCCCATTCTCGTTTCCTTCGGTTTCCCTCCCGTTTACCTATCGTTGCCTTCCGTGTCCCTCACTCTATCGTCTGTTTCCTTCCTTTTCCGTTTTGTTTCCTTCCGTTTCCTTCCGCGTCTCTCGTTTCCTTCCGTTTCCCTCTCTCTATTCCTTCCGTTCCCCTTCCTTTTCCCTCTCGTGTTCCTCCCGTTTCCCTCTCATTTCCCTTCCGTTTCTCTCTCGCTTCCTTCCGCTCCCCTACCTTTTCCCTCTCGTGTTCCTCCCATGTCCCTCTCGCTTCCTTCCGCTCCCCTACCTTTTCCCCTCTCGTTTTCCTCCCGTGTCCCTCTCGTTTCCTTCCGCTCCACTACCTTTTGCCTCTCGTTTTCCTCCCGTTTCCTCCCGTTTCCCTCCCCGTTCCTTTCGTGTCCTTTTCCGTCTCGTTTCATTCCGTTTCCCTCCCTTTTCGTTTGCTTCCTTTTCCCGCCAGGTGAGGAGCAAGGGCAGCCTAAGGAATGACTTAACTCTGGAACTAAATGATTCTGCGGGCGGAAGGAAGCACCAGCCATAGACTCGTTTAACTCCGGAGGTAAGTCGTTTCGAAGTTGGTAGCAGTGGAAGACCTGGAAACGATTTAACTCCAGAGTTAAGTGACACTTACCTTGCTGTTTTGAGTGATTTCGGAGGAGGCCGAGGACCAGGAAGAGGACGAGGAGAACGAGGACGAAGAGGACGAGGACGAGGACGAGGAGGAGGACGAGGACGAGGAGGAGGAGCAGGAGCAGGAGAAGGAGGAGGGCGGCCCCCCTCCTCCTCGTCTGGGGGACTGGACCGAAAGCTTCGGACAGCCCACGGACAAGTCGTGTGACATCGGAGGTCTGGGGACTGCCCCGCGGTCTGGACCTTCACCAGCGGGAGGGCGCGGAGAAAAGGGACGGGCCCTCTGCCCCCTGCTGAGAATGGGGCATCAGCCTCGCACCCCCCCGCCGCCCCACCTCACGCCGCTCCACATGAGTCTGCACCAAAACGGGAAGCAGTAAAACAAACAAACAAACAAACAAACCCATATCGGCCGAACTCCGCACCGAATCTGCACGGGTCGACCTGTGCCCAGGACCCCGCTGTAGGGCATCAGCATCGAGCCCACCCCGCCCCACCACCAGCCGCTCCACATGCGAGTCTGCATCAAAACAGAAAGCCGCAAACAGACCAACAAATGAAGACGATCGGACAGAGTCCTCACCGGACCTACTGTGCCCGGGACTCCGTCAGGCCCCTGCCCGGCCCGAAGCTGGCCCCGCTGCCGAGCCAGGGCAGGGAGCAGCCGCAGCTGTGAGTCGCAACATGCCCTCAGGGCGAGGAACCTCACGAGCGGTCTGGATTCTGGGGCACGATCCCACGGGGACACGGTCGTACGGATACGTCCCACGCGGGGCATCCGCAAAAAAAACGCCCCGTAGCCGCGGGGTCGCACTGGTCACGGCTGTACGCCACCTGTCCGGCCCCGCTGCCCCGGGCGGGAGGTGGATGCAGGAGGTGGGGAGTGCCCGCGGGAGCGCGCGGGCGGGAGCGCGCGAGCATGCCCCGCGGGGTCGTGGGGCCCGCGCGGGGCATGCTCGGGAGGCCGCAGGTACGGACATGCCTCTCGCCCGCGAGAACGAGGGGGGGGGGGGGAGACCGGGCTGGGAGGCCTCGGGGGCCACGCCTGCCCGTGAGCCGCCGTGGCTCGGCCACGGCCCCGGCGCGGCCGCGCAGTCCCTCGCCGGCGCGGCCGCGCAGTCCCTCGGACTGGATCCGCTTCGGGCAGCTTTCGGTGGCAGCTCACGGGAGCCTCCCACACCATCTTGTCGGCTCCCGCGAATCGACGTTAATCGAGGCTAAATCGACGCCAATCGACGCTAGACCGACGCTAATCGACGCAGCCCGACGCTAAATCGGCGCTGGCTCGTCGACTCCCAGATGCTAATCGACGGTAGTCGACGCTAAAGACAGAATTGCGAAGGTACGCAAGGCTCCCATGATTTGCTACCGAAGTCAGCTTGTC
>CAUYUJ010011336.1:1188650-1231150 GCA_963575745.1 Prorocentrum cordatum | reverse complement strand
TTGTTATTATTACGCTGATTGTTATCAGTACCATTATTAGTATTATTCTTCTTAAAGGTATCATTATTATGATTACTATGCGTCGGTGTATGCTTACTCTTATTCTTCTGATTATTATTAGTCGCGTTCTTCTTCGTATTACTCGTCGTCCTCTTCGTATTATTGTCCGTCTGATTTTTCTTATTATTATTATTATTATTATTATCCGCCGTCTTCGTATTATTATGCTTATTAATGTTATGCGTATTATTGTTCTTGTTCTTAATATTATACTTAGCCTTCTTATTAGTACTCTTGTTAGTCTGATTCGTCTTATTCTTGTTATTATTCATATGCTGTTTCTTCTTATTTTTATTAATAGTCATATTATCCTTCTTATACATAGTATTATTAATAATATTAGTATTATTATTCTTAAAACTATTAGTATTGCTAGTATTGTTATTATTATTCCTCCCTCCTCCTCCTCCTCCTCCTCCTCCTCCCTCCTCCTCCTCCTCCCTCCTCCTCCTCCTCCTCCTCCTCCTCCTCCTCCTCCTCCTCCTCCTCCTCCTCCTCCTCCTCCTCCTCCTGCGGAACCTGAAGGCGCAGGCCCGTCGCCCTGCGAACGCCGCCAGGAGGCAGCAGACGGGCGCACCGCAGGCACCGGCACGGCGCACGACTGGACGAGCGCACTACACACAAAGGGCCTGCGCACAGCCGTTGTGCCCGGCCAAGGCCATCCTGGGCCACAGCACGGCGAAAACGCCAAACGCCTTCGTCACAAGAAGGAAAACAGCGCAAGCATAAACTTCCGGAGGCCCCTCTCCCCCCAACAAATCTGCATTGCCCAGAGATTATGTACCATCAGTGGTGAAAGGGGGGTATATGTCATTGTGCGGGGCACGCGGCGCGCCATTCTAGGGACCAGGATGGCCCTGGCCAGGCATCGGGGTGGCGCGCGAACGAGCGCCTTCTGCGTACGGGGAAGTACGTGAGGAAGCGGAACAATGAAGCAAATGAAGAGTGGCGAAAGGAGGACAGGGTACGACCAGGCCCTGAGATACGGGCGAGACCGGAGAGGATACATCACGCGCCGCAGCCAGTCCAGAGCGCCCTTGGTCTTATGACGCGAATCGGGGCGCTGTTTCAAAATGGCACCGCGACGACACAGAGATCCAACACGCCAGGATGACGAAGGTAGCTCGGATGACGCCAACTGTACACCTACACCGACACTGGTCAGGCTCTTTCTGGGCCCACGATCGGCCTGGCCAGGATCGGTGTAGGCGTATAGTTGGCGCCCTCTGGCGCGTGCGCAACGATAGACTGGGCAGGTGCCGTTCGCAACTCAGGGGCGGGAGAGGGTGGCGCAAGAGTACCACCTCCGCCACCTGTCCGCCCGAACCCACTAGGGGAAGAAGAAGAAGAGAGAAAGAGCCCAGCGCACCCTGAGGTTCGGCCCGCCCGCCTAGCAAGGCGGGAAGGGGGGCGCGCCTGGCCACGAAGCCGCTGACGACGCAGCGGGCGAGGGAGGGCGGCCGCGCAGCCGCGATGGAGGAAAGACAGGGGCGGGGCAGGAGGGAACAGGAGAGCGGAAGAGGGGAGGAGGGGAGGAGCAGAGGCCCGTGCCCTGCCGCGCTCTCGCCGGCACCCCACGGCTGCAGAAGGCACTGATTATCCCCTCCCCACCGGCGGGGGAGCGCCCGCCTCGGAGGTGAAGAGGCCCGTCGAGAAGGTCGTCGCGCGCGCGACCTCGGCGAGGGGAGCACCGGAGGCCCTGACCCCTGGCCGCCATCCTCCTAGAAGCCTCGTCCCAATTGACGCGACGCCGCCGGGTAGCTCTAGTCGTCCAGTTGTCCCCCCAGGGGGCCCCACACAGCCCTGAGAGGCGCATCAGGCACCCTTTGTTGGGCATCCCTGTGGGCATCCCTTCAGCGCTGACAGGCGTACCGGGTGGGCCTTTGGCCGAGCGGCCCCGCGCCCGCGCACCTCGACGCGCTGGCTTCACCTTTCGAGAACGGGGGCGAGTTCCCTGCTGCACAACTCCAATTTTGCCCCGTGAATTATGACGAGACTTGCACATCTCGGCCTCAAAGGCGTTGCTCTCGGGCACCGCGGGGGAGCATCAAAAGACAGGTCCGTGACGAAAAGCTTCTCCCGGGAGATGGGGTCGAGGGCTCCACAGGGTCCTGCCGGAACACGCCAAGAAATCCCGGGAGGCACGTGCACCGATCCTGGGCTCCGGATTGGACTGGCCAGGATTGGTGGGGTGGTCAACTGGCGTCCCCCCGTGTCAAGGAATCGCGAAGTCGGAAGTTTGGGCAGGAAGCCGCGGAGGAAGCGGCGGGACAGGAAGCCGCAGAGGAGGCCTGGAGCAATCAGAGCGGCAGGGGCAGACGGCAGACGACGAAGCCCCACGCTTCCCTCTTCCCCAATGAGCGCATGCTCTGGAGGGGTCCTCACGGGTGCTGAGAGGATCTGGCGAAACTGACGAGCAACCACACGTGAACACTACCCCGACCAGATCAGAGATTTCTGCAACGCCAGCCGGGGTGCAGAATTCGAAGGATATCTGCAGCTAAGTGAACCCCTGCGGGTGTGTCTCCAGCATCGATTGGCCCCACAGGGGTAGGGTTCGCAGTTGGTCGCAGAATAGAGCTGCCGATTCCAGCTGGTGGCCAAACTCCGTGGCTCCGGGTTCCCAGGTTCTCGCGGCTTGGTCAAAGCTCGCCGCCGATCTCGACGGGCACCCCGGTTCCCAGGCTCCTGACATTCCCAGGTTGCTGGTTCATGGCTCCCTGGATGCTTGGTCTCCTGGTCCTGTCAAGCTTCTGAGGCCTCGAGAATACAGACAGAGTGGAGAAGACACGGCGGCGAGTGAGCAGTAGTAAGTACAGAGCACAGAGCACGAACTCAGCAGAGAGTTTAAACTGGAGGGCAAAGGGCAAAGAGGCGAGAATGGAAGAGAGAGGTAGAGAGTAGATCGTGGAGGGCAGAGGGTGGACGGATGGACATCACATGACAAGGGGAAGTACAGGGTAGAGGAGAGAGGTTAGAGAGTGTGTGTATACATATATACACACTCATACATACATATACCAAGGAGACTAGACACTAGAGCAGACATTATAGGTTGAAGAGTTAAGAGAGTAGAGGGCACCCGTATGTGTATACCTATCTGAGAAGCAGAGACCAGAGAGTATAAATCATGGCAGATGTTACATGTCCCTCACGATCAGCTGATTGAAAAATTATCCAGCGCAACGTGATTGTACAAGTCCGAACTCTAAACCGTTTCGCCGTCCAGGATTATGCCAGGGAAGGCTACGAGTTCCTCCAATTCCATCCCTGTGCAACTCGTCCATGTGCTACTCTTCGGGATCTGCGGCGCCTCCTCTATTCTCTCTCTCTCTCTCTCTCTCGCTCTCTCTCTCTCTCTCTCTCTCCCTCCATGAACTGATGGCTACGCGCCTCCGCTAAGGCACATCGCCGCATACTACTTGCTCCCAGTCGCTTCGCTGTGCTGGTCAGGATCTTCCTCTTCGGAAACTCGGAGCGCTAACCCCGCATTCCCTATCAGAGTATCCCTCCCTAGCCTTCACGGTGGCAGTCTCTTCCCTCACATTACAGGCTCCTCCCCTGCGCAAAGATGCCCTCACATGACACGGACCTCCATAACGATGTCGTGCAAGAAACGGAACGGAGGCTTCTTCAAGTACTTTTCCGTCATCTTCGGTTTGGAAATCAACTTGCCCAGCGTGTCCTGTGGACAATAAAACGAAGAATGACACTAACCTCGAATCGTGCCTCAGCGTTTCCCCAATCGAGCGCGCAAGGTTTTGGATACGCTGCTAGCTGCTGCAACTACACACAGATACTGCATAAAAAAGTCACCGCAGAGCGTTTAACAGAGTGTGCGTTGGCCACATCGCGTAGTTTTTTTCTTGAAAGCGCATGTTATGTCGACGTGCGCACTGACTTGGTGCAAGTACACATGTCTCCTTGGCGAATTACTATGAACAGGTTATGTGGCTGTGCGGCGCGTCGTGAACGTACCTACTGAGGACGTCGACAGTCGGCCTACGCGATGAAACTAAGCCGCGCTATCGAAATCGGGTATGCAGAAGCACGCTCTTGCGTATGAAACGCCTGCCTCAACAAGCGTCAACACATGTATGATTTCGAAGCTGGGCGGCGCACAGCCCTTCCGTGAGACTCGGCACCGTAACAAACAATAGGGACAACGCTTCTTTTTAAAAAAATCAGGCAACACACACACACACACACACACACACACACTCCTCCGACGCGCTGAAGAGCCCAGTCTGCGGCTGCCAAAATCGAGCCGAGACGCAGGCACGACAAGCAATTCCCTTGAGAAGCCGCGTGGCGAGACTGCAACCCCTGAGACCGCGCAAAGGCGACCAAGGCTACACAAACAACAAGCAAACGAACGAACGAACGAACGAACAAACAAAATCGACAGATCAAAGCCCTGGACCACGTCCTAACTTTACGCTAGACTCCGCGGGCTGGATAGTTACGGGACGGCCCCAGAGCTCGAAGCGGGGCGGGAGCGCCCGTCGCGACGTCCCCGCGACGCCCACGGAGAGCAGGGCCCATCTGGCGGAGCGTCGGCTGGAGGAAAGGCTCGCAGAAGGCATCTGCACACCAGGAGGGTGTACACAACCATCCTGCTACAGCGAAGAACACCGAGTAAGGCACAAAGAGGCGCTCCTGGCCACGGCGAGCCTCGGTCACGAACAGTTTTGATCCGCGGGTCGAGAGCGCACCTCTTCCGGTCGAAGCTAAGCGGGCCGCGCGAAGCTTGAATTAGGCAGAAGGGAAGAGGGAGGGAGCGGCGGAGCCTCAGAGCGAGGCCGAGAGGAGGCATAGCCCCGGAAACAGGCGGTGCCGAAGCCGAAGTGCTTGCAAAGGGACGCCTTCGGCAGGAGCCCGGTGGCGAAGTACCGGAGAAGAGCAAAATGCGACCGTTGGTGTTATTGTCGCCAACGTTTATTTGACACCAGCCTCGGGTCAGCGGCGGGAGATGACGCGCATTTCAACCAGGCGGCATCGGGAATCAGGGAAGACGAGAGGACGATACGAGACGAAGTGCAAAGTTGCGCCGCCGTCCAGGTATCAGGAGGGAGTTCGGGCTGCAGTGGTTCATGGTGCCACAAGTCCAGGAGACGAGTGCCGCGGAGCCAAGGGCGCGGCGGTCAGGACGTGCCGAACTTGCCGTCTGCGACGACCGGCACGGTGCCGGTGCGCGGGGGCAGGCACAGGGAAACAGAGCTGCGCGCGCGTGCGCCGGGCACCAGGCCGAAGCCGCGCTGCGCCGGGCGCGGCCGCCATGGCGGCGGGAGGGGGGGTAGCGGGCGGGGGAAGGGAGAGGCGGGCAGGGAGGAGAGTGGCCAGGCAGGCTGGCCTGCCAGCGCCGCGGAAACCCCGCGCCGGCACCCGGGCGGCCCCACCAGCCACCGGAGGCAGGTGGAACCTGCAGAATCAGGAGGGACTAACCGTCCCTATATCAGGTGTGACGGAGGAAGGGGGGAGGGGAGACAGGGCCAAGCGTTGTAGAAGGCGACGAACAGGTCGTACCCGAAGAAGAACGCCAAGAGACCTTGCCAGGGACGGGAGGGGCGGTCAGGGCTGGGCGCCCTAGGCCGCGAGGTCAGTCAGGAGCGTTCGAGACAAGTCAGCGCCTGGGGCGCTGCATTCTAGCCCAGTTGTCCGCGGATCCGGAGCAGCGGGACGGTCCGCCCCCGCGCCCCTCGCCTTTGGCCACCTCCCGCTTCCGCTGGAACTCCTGAAACAGGGCGTTCTCGCGGCCCCAGTCGATGTAGACGCCCACAGTCGAGGACCAGGTACCCACATCGTGGCGGCTGCGTGCCATGTCGCCCAGGAAGCGGTCGATCATGCTGGGCTGCCAGCAGGATGGGTCGAACTTGACCGCGTCCTTGCTCTTGCCCTTGTCGTGGCCCACGCGCCTACACTAGGAGTGCCAGGCTGCGGCGAAGCAGAAGCCCCCCTGGCCCTTCAGCCTTTTCAGGTGGGTGATCGCCGTCTCGCCCGGGCGCCTCGGCCAGCTGACGCGGTGCTCTTCCAAGGGGCGTCTGTGGTCAGGGCGGTGGCGATCGTCTCTGTTGTGCTCAGGGTGGCGGCGATCGTCGCGTCGGCGCGAGGAGCCCCACCTCCGCTCCTGTCGCGATCGCGGTCTCGCTCGCGGTCGCGCTCTCTGGCCCGCCCCCTGTCGCTGGCGCCCCTGGACGAGCGCCGTCCTGTCGTGCTCTCATACCGGTCCCAGAGCCCTAGCCCACCGCCCTCGCCGCGCCCGCGGCCGCACCCATGCGGAGGACGGGGGTCGGGCGCGGCGCGCCCGGCCCCGGCTGTCACAGTCCGGCGGGGCGCGCGCGGGGCCCGGGCGTCGGCGTCGGCCGCCGCCGGCGCGTCCTGCGCCAGAGCCTCGCCAGTGGAGCGGACCTGGCGCTGCGCGTCAGGGCCACGGTCAGGGCTGTTGCGCCGAACCTCTCGGGGGCCCGTGTCACAGTGGACCTGCCGATGGGCTCCAGGGTCTGGGGAGGGCGAGACCGAGTGGACTGCGCCTGCGGCCTCTGCCAGCCGCTGAGCCTGGGCCTCTTCGTGGCCCTTGGAGCTGTAGTCAAGGAACTCCTCCTTGGCGTCGTCGCCCGGCGGTTGCTCCTGCGCGGCGCCCTGTGCGTCCGCGCCTGGAGCGATGGACTGGGGCCGGGACGCGGGCCTGGACTTGGGCTGGGCCCCTTCCGCGGGCGTCGCGTCGACCGTCTCAGGGTCGGCGCCGAGCCAGGAGCTGGCTGGGGCCGCCGTCGCCGGCGGCGCCTGCGCCGGGTCGGGGGCCTTCTCGAGGAAGTCGGCAGCGCGGCCCGCGGCTTTGCCGCGAAGGATCTCGGCGCGCAACGTCTTGGCCCCAGCACTCCAGATCTCGAGCCACTCGTCGCCTATTTGGACGACCAGGAAGCGGTGCACGCCCTCCGCGCGGAACTGGGCGTCGAGGATCGGGCCGAAGACCGCCCCGTCCAGGGACTGCGGGAACAGGGGATCGGTGCTTTGCGCCTCTGCAAACCACCTGGACCGGGCGTCGGCGAGGTCGCTCCGGATGACCACGTAGTCGCCGTTCTCGACGTCTGGGTCGTCGGTCTGGATCTGGCGAGTGGAGGTCAGGAGGGATGTGTCCGGGACTCGCCCTTGCCGTCGGTTGCGGTCGCGTCGCATGCGCCCCATGGCGAACCCAGGGGTTGCGACTGCGGCCGGCGGGGCCCTCGGGGACTTAGTCGCCGTGGGGCGCGTCCTGGGCGGGTGTGAGGCTGGTTCGCTGTCACTCGGCGTAGGCGGTGGCGACTCCGCCGCTGTCTGCGGGGCGGCTGCAGGGTCCTTGCGCTGCTCGGGAGCGCGCGTGGCACAGAGCGGCTGCGAAGGCAGGGTCCTGGGCGGGTAGAAGGTGAGCAGCCCCTCGCCCAGGGCCTTGACGTCGGCGGCCGCCACGAAGGCCTCCAGCACCGGTCGCGGGTAGGCCAGGGGCGAGGGGCCGAACCTCATCCGGTTGGCGCGGACGCGCTGCTCCCAGCGCGCTCCCAGATCGCCGCCGCCGTTGACTGCATCCATCGTCAGGAAGCTGACCAGGTGCACGAGGGCGGCGCGGTCGTCGCCCCATTGTCCCTTCGGGAAGAAGGTGTCAGGGACGGACTCTCCGTAGACCAGGCCCAGGAACTCGTCGCAAGCCTCAGCGTCCCAACTGCTCGGGTCCAGGCTCTGCGCCCGCGAGCGCCCCGTTTCGGAGGCCCTCTGCACCGCCCAAGTCCACTGCCGGCGGCGCTGGGAGGCCAGGGTGATGTAGTGCCGCATGACCTCATGCTGCAGGCAGCCCGGGGCGACAATGTCGCGATCGGAA
The DNA here is from genome assembly GCA_963575745.1 of Prorocentrum cordatum. Classification (NCBI taxonomy): domain Eukaryota; class Dinophyceae; order Prorocentrales; family Prorocentraceae; genus Prorocentrum; species Prorocentrum cordatum. The sequence goes on along the minus strand of CAUYUJ010011336.1, from coordinate 1,223,238 downwards.
GGGAAGCGAGCCCCGCAATGGAGCGGTCCGTCAGTTCGGGGCCGTTCGGCGGGCCCACGGCCGGGAGCTTCAGGTTCTGGACGCGGGCCCTGGCGTCTTCAGGGTCGGCAGCGGCCTGCTTCGCGACGGGCTCGTGGAGCCGGCCGGGGACAGGGCGCAGGCCGGGGGCCACCGCCCCCCGCGCCAGGTACGGGCAGGCCTCCACCGCCTGGATATCCCCTCAAGCAGCACTGAGAACCAAGAACGTCTCGAGCCTAGTGCCGGCTCAAGAGAGGAGCACAAAGGGAGGAGCGGCCTCAGACGATGAAGATGACCTTTTGCCAAGGAGCAATGCTGCTTGCTCCGCTGGCGCCCGGCGCATCACGCGCCGGCGCCGGTCTTAGGCAACGCGTCGCGGGCCACGCCGCCGCCAAGGCACTGCAGCGCCTTGGCGGCCTCGAAAAGTCCAGAACAGGGCGGGCAATGAGGCCCCCAACGGGGCCTCAAGGGTGGGCCACCTTGGCCTCAAAAGGCTCGAGCCGCCGAACGGCGGTGGGAAAGGAGGGGGAGAGAGGGCAAGCAAGAGGCAAGGGCAGGAGCGAGGGGACCAAGGGAGAAAGCCCGCGCCAGTCCTGGAAACGGGGATACCCATCAGTTTTTTCCAAACATCCTAGATATCCCCTCAAGCAGCACTAGGAACTAAAAACGTCTCGAGCCTAGTGCCGGCTCAAGAGAGGAGCACAAAGGGAGGAGCGGCCTCAGACGATGATGATGACCTTTTGCCAAGGAGCAATGCTGCTTGCTCCGCTGGCGCCCGGCGCATCACGCGCCGGCGCCGGTCTTAGGCCACGCGTCGCGGGCCACGCCGCCCACCTCCTCCTGTGGGTACTCCACCACGCCGAACTGGCTGTAGTGGGTCACGCAGTCGCCGAACTTCCCGGCGTCGAACTAAGCAGTTCCGGCTTCTGCGGCACGCTGCCGCTTCCGCCCATCAAGGTGAGTCCGCAGGCGCAGGGCGGCACGCAAGTGATCGCGAGCGCCAGGCTGAACTCAGCCGGCGCCGCGTGGCCGCCCGCACAGCGGTTGCTGGCGACGGACCTCCGCTGCCCGCCCGGCCATTGGCCGGCGGCAGCCTCGCACCTCAGTCACGACGCGGCCTCTGCTCTCCTCCCCGGAGCCATTCGGGCGACCCGCGGTGCCCTGACGAGGCTACTTCGCGCGTCACCTCGTTGGCCCGGCGGAAGCCTTGGGTCTCGTGCACGTACCTCACGCCGTTGTAACGCACCGGGCCCATCACTCCTGCGTCGCAGTGTGTCTTCTGCGGCTGCTTGGGGAGCCTGGGCGCCTTGGGCGTCGGCTGCACTGTGGCCTGCTGCGCCTCTGGCTCCAGCCTCCTCTCGTTCTTCTTGGCTATCCCACAGCTGCAGCAGTAGAGCACCCCGACGCTCCCTGCAAGCAGCACTGCAGTCGTGGCCACCACCTTCAGCGCCGTCTCCACTGGGAAGACGATCGCCACCGTGCCCGTCTGCGGCCCCCAGCGAAGCGTGACCCCGCGGGCCCTGTCGTCGACCGCCGCCATCAGGCGGCTCTGTCTCTCCCCAGCTGCCGCTGCGAGTGCCGTTACCACCAGCGCTGCGCACAGCGTGCCTGCCCGGGGGTTGCGGGCTCCGCGGCCGCCGCTGCGCCCACTGACCGCCCGTCCGCTCCTCCGCTGCTGCCTGTACTGCCAAAGGGCGCCCAACAGCACCGCTGCCAGCAGCGCCCCCGCTGTCGTCGCCCACGCCCCCAAACCGACCAGGAGCACGAGGGTCAGCAGGCTCTGGCTCTCCGCCGGGTCGACCTGGATCACGTAGCCGTCTGCGCTGCTAGCCGTGGCGGCGAGCGCCGTCGCGGCCAGCGCCGCCCCGGGCCACCGTGAGGTCGGGCTCTTGCCTGCGCGGCGCTCGCCCTCGGCCGAGTGGGCCGGCGGCGCCGTGAGCTCGGACGTATCCGTCGCCATGTCGGTCGAGATGCCGCGCATGGGCTCATGGCCCTCCCACGGGTACCCGTGGAAGCTGTCGGAGGCCCAGCGCCCGAAGCGCTTGACGCGCTGCAGGTCGTCCACGGCGTGGCACATCGCTGTTGCGCCTCCGATGCGGAGGCTGCGTGAGCCGATCTCCTCCTTCCTCAGCCCGGCAGCCAGCCCCGCGATCGTCAAGTAGTGCTGCACCTCCTCGCGGCGGATGGGTGCGCCGCTCGCCCAGCGGAAGAGCGGGAGCTCCTCCTCGCTCCCTCGCAGCCTCTGCGGGTAGTGCTGCTCCAGCTGACGGACGGCGGCCACAGGGCACAGTGACGTGCCCGTCTGGTACTGGTTCCTCACGCACCCCACATTGTACTGGTCCGTCTTCGACGAGGTGATGTGGAGCACCACCTCCACCGCGTCCTTGAAGGTGCAGGGCTGGTTGTTGCCGTCGCGGCCCGTGATGTCCACGCCGCGCACGACGCGCTCCCGGCCCCATGTCTTCCCAGGCTGGATCAGATACTCCGACGCCCTCAACATGAAGAAGAAGGCCACCACCACGGCGGCCCACAGGACCGCGGCGTCCGTCTCGGGGAGGTCCGCTTGGTCCCTCAAGAAGCCCTGGAGCCACAGGAGCATGCGTGGTGTCACTGGCCGCTTCCGCCCGCTCGGCCCTTGGCCCCTCCGAAGGCCGGCGAGCGTGGACCAGAGGCGACCCCGGAGAAGGAGAGGGTCTGGATATCCGACCACGAGGTGGGCGAAGCGCACGGCGAACAACTTCTGTTTGATCGTGCCTTCTGTGCGCTTCAGCACTTTGGCCAGCACGACGACGAAGCCCAGCAGCGCCTCCTCGTTGGCGTGGCGCTCCTCGCGATCACGCCCCTCCAGCCAGGGCGACTCGCCATGGGCCGCTCTGAAGCCCTGCCACTGCCGCCAGCTGGTCTCGTAGCCGGCGCGGGTCCCCTCGGACAGCCGTAGCATCAGCGCCTCGCGCTTCTGCTCTTCGATCCACCCGCCGTAGTCCTCCCCTCCCAGGGTCGGGTGGTCCGGCAGGGCGATGGCGGCCCGAGCTCTGCCCAGCGCGACCGGCTTGACCAGCCCCTTGGTCTCCACCTTCTTGCCCCGGTTGGGGCTCCGCTTCCGCCGCTTCTTGGGCGCACCGACCGTTGCGTTCAAGTCCACCTCCCTGGCGTCAGGAGGGGGGCTCGGTGCCCCGTACGAGGTCCTCCTCAATTGCCTTGAAGCGGACACCCTGGCTCTTGCGCCTCGCCTTGTGGGCGTCGTCGCTCAGCACTCCTGCGCGTTGGTCGTCTTCGGCGGTCTCGGCCCTCGCCCGGAGCTCACCCCGCGCCCAAGCCCTGAGCCACCGCCGGGTCGTCTCCCAGGCAGCCGACTCCGCTGGATCCCGGCAGCCGCCCGCCCGCTGGGTGGTCTGCAACAGCGCGTCCGCGGTGGCGCCCAGGACAGCTCTCGCTGTCTCGGGTGGCAAAGCCCTCGCTGCCTCCCGCATCAGGGTGGCCTCAGTGTCGCCCTGGGCCCGCCTCTTCACCCAAGCTGCCTCGTCGCCCCCCTGCACGATCCAGACCTCCTCAGGCGACAGCGCTCTGACGCGCCCGCCGCTGCTCCCGGGGACGTGGATCAACGTTCCCCCCTGTCCGCCCGGGCCTTCTGTGGGCCAGCGAACCGTACCGATCGGGCCGTCGACCGAGCAGACCAGGTACTTCGTGCCAGAGAGCTTGATGTGGCCGATGCCCTTGGGAAGCATGGGGTCGGAACCCCCGCGGGCTGCCGGGTCCCAGGTTATGCTCCCTTCGTCGTCGAGCCAGTGGTGTTCGCCTTCGCTGAGCTTGTCCTTCAGCGCATGCTTCACCCCGTGGGAACAGCGGCGCGCCGGCGGCATGCGCATGCTCGCCAGGCTAGCGCCTGCTGGTCCCCGGCCCGCCACGAGCAAGCTCCGAGCTCGGGCTGTCATGTCGCCGTAGTGGGTACAGACAACCTCCAGGTCGTACGCGCGGCATCCCATCTTGCGCAGCGCCTTGACGACGCGGGTCAGGTCGAGCTTGCCAGGCGCGTCGACCACGACGACCTGCGGCCTCGCCCGGGTGGCTGCCGACACTAGCTTCTCGACCTCGAAACCCTTCGGGTCCAGAGACAGTGTGCACATGATCCAGTCCACCTCTGTCGGGCTGCTCGTTGCCAGTTCACCACCTAGCTGCTCCCAGGCGCGCCCGTACGTCCCTAGCGGGCTCCCAAGCCCCAGTCCCCGGCGCCCTTTGCAGGCAAGGCTGCGCGGTATTGCCGTGGGGGTCCTCAGCGCCCGATGGCGGAGCGCTGACTCCGCAATGGGCCCCTCTTCCCCAGGCAATCGCAGGAGGTGCTCCTTCGCCTCTGCCAACATCTTCCCCCACTCCTCGGGCGGCTCGATGCGGGTCCATCCCTTGCGCAGGAGCTCGGAGTGGACCATCTTGGCTTCCTCCCGCGACAGCCAATCCGCGATGTCGTTATGGTAGGTGCGGATGTATAGCGCGGTCGTGCTGAACCCGTGGCAAGCCTCTAGGCGCTGGATGAGGCGGATGAGGTGCCTCGCGAGTGGGTGCTTGGGCCGCCTCTTGGAAATCCACGACCGTACATTCATGTTATCGGTAACATAGAAGACCAGCTCGCCCTGCCACTCGCCACCCCTCGCGGCGGCCAGAGCCACGAACGCGAGCAGCTCAACGATGGCTATGGCCCAGTCCCTCTCGGCCCCCGGGTAGCTCAGCACGTCCTCCAGCTGGCGGAGGAGCGGGGCGGCGCCCACGGCCATGTAGTGGGGCGGCACTGCTTTGCTGCCGGCCACCGCGCGCCCCCAGTCGATGCTGCCAATGGTCGTCGTGGTGGCGTCGCCTCCGGTCCATCTTGTCCGGGCGGCGGCTCCTGGGAGTGCCAGGCGCTCGCGCGGCCCTAGACAGGAAATGAAGCTCGCCTCAAAGGTGGACGCCCAAGCCTCGGGTGCGTCAAAGAGCACCCGCAGCAGCTCAAGAGTCTGGTCCCACTCGTCCCAGGCTAGGGCGATCTCCTCGGCGCTCCCTCGGGGTTCCGCCCATGCCGCCCCGAGTCCGCCCCCGAGGAGGCGGTCGATGACCGGCAGCTCGGGCTTAATAGTAGCCGGCTGCGTGGCCACCCAGAACTGGGCGGAGCCCCTCAGTTCCTGGACGACCATGATGGGGACCCGACGACACCCGTAGCGGAGCTCATCGATCGCCAGGAGGTGGGCGGCCTTCACGCACTTGGGCTCCGGCAGCCTCGAGCGCTGCTTGTCCACGTCCAGGTGGAGGCCCCAGACCAGCTGTTCTGCCTGGAAGGCGCCCCCCTCCGCCATCTTGTCAACGTTGATGGCATCGTCGCCCCAGACGCGCCTCATGCTCGCGTCGCAGTCGGCTGCGCTGAGCCAGGGCCTGAGACCGACCAGCGGCTCGACCAGGACGCCGTCGTCCATCGGCCACTTGGATGACCAGCGCACCGCGTCGTTGACCTCGGGGTTCGGCGGGCGGCGTCGCTCGTGATCCCACTTGGCGCTCCAGGCGAATGCCTTGCACTCGCCAGGGGGCCCCGACCACCCGAAGACCATCACGCAGTGGATCATGATCACGCGCGTGGTTAGGCCCACTGCCTCGCCCGGGAGCGAGGTGCCGAACTCGGCCACGTCCTCGTCGCGCACCCAGTGCCACTTGAAGGCCCTCGAGACGTCCCTCTTGGCTATCACCTGTGGCACACCTGGGTGGCATGCGGACCACCAAAGTGATAGGCGCACGAGGGCTTCGTGCTTGGGCTGAAGCGCCGGCGGGTGCAGCTCCTTGGGCGAGTCCCCGCTGGCGACCCGCATATCGTGTATGGGGCGCCCCTCGCTGCCAACCGTGCGGTCAGGCAGCATCTTGGGCACCCGCCCCGACGGGCTCTCGATGAGCTCCGAGGCGGACAAGGCATCCTCGGCCTCCGGGGTGGCCCAGAGCACAGCGCCGTAGGAGGTGTCCTTCCAAGCCTTCGCGTAAATCTCTAGGGCATGGTCCCTGGCTGAGGCGTGGGGCTTGGCCACGGTGCGCCGCCTAGGCTGCTGCCTTCGGACGGGGACACCCTTGCTCGCCATCTCCTGGAGGTACTGCCGGTGGTCCTCCTCCAGGGCTGCGCCAAACTCGGGGTCGAGCACCCCTCCGAGCGGATCCCCTAGGACGCGCTCTCGCTCCTCGCGGAGCCGCGCTGCGGCGGCCTCCACACTCCCCGCGGCGAGGAGCAGGTGGTTCCCCAAGCTCGCCACCTCCTTTACCAGCTCCAGGGCGAACTCGGCATGCTCCAGGCACCAGGCCAAGTACTCCTTGGCCTCAGTGGCTCCAGGGCGGGAGGCCGCCGGCGGCGCTGCTTGGCGCTCGCCCTGGCGTGCCTCTGCTCCGCTCTCATGGTGCACGCCCTGGCGGACATCCGCCGGCGGCATCTCGGGGCCTCCGCATCTGCTCCCCTGGTCCCTGGGGTCAGGGGCGGCGCTGCGCCCACGGCTCTCGTCCGGCGGCGATCTCGCTCGCAGTCTACCCCTGGTGTTGGGGGCCATCGTCTCGGAGGCGGACGACTCTGAGCCGCCGTGCGCTTCTCCGGAGGACCTCGCACGCTCGTGGGTCTTTGCCCCTGCACCTCTCCTGCGACTGCGGCTGCGGGCGCTGGGGATGCCCTGGCCCTCATACTCCTCGATGTAGGTCTTTTCGGTCTCGACGTAGATCGGGTCCAGGACTCCTCCCCCGGCGTGCTCGTCTCGCGGGATGCCGAAGCTCTTCATCTTGACCTTCAGTATTTCGTTCTCCTCCACGTAGCGCGCCAGGATCTCGCCGAGCTGACGAGGCTCCGGCGCCAGGGTCGGGTCCGTCGGGTCTGCCCCGGGGTACTCTTGCATCAGCACATCGCTGATCTGCCCGATCCCGTTCAGGTACAGGATGTCCGCGTGCTGGAGGTCGTAATTATTGCCGCCCTTCCGCACGTCGTTGAAGTTCCTAACGAAGCGCCGAGTGCCATTGCACTTGTGGACTCCTCCACGACAGGCCACGCCCGGGTGTGCCTCGGCGGCCCTGCGTCCTGCCTCGTCGGAGAGGGCCCCTGGGTCTTCCTCCGCCTCTGGTGGCGGGGGGGCCTCTGGGGGTTCCTGCGGGCTCTGAGGACCCGGGGGGGCACTGGCGGCCCACTGGTCCTCGCGCTCCTTCCTGCGCGCCTCGCGCTCGAGCCGGGCGGCGCGGCGGGCCTGATCTCCAGCTGCCCGACTGCGCGTGCGGCGCTCCGCTCCTGATCGCTGCCCTCGCCCGCGGCGCTAGCGCGGTGCCCCTGGGCTTCGGCGAGCTGCTCCTCCACCCGTCTCAGGGCACCCGAGCTCCTCGAGGTACCCCCGCTGGACGGGGGGACTGAGCTTGCCCGCACACAGCCTGCTGCTGCAGCCACCTCGCTGAACGACGGCGCTGGCATGCGGCTGCTGCTGGCTGCTGAGCTCGCCGCAGCCCCGCCTGACCCCGCTGCCGCAGCCGCAGCTGAGGCTCGGTCAGCGATCCTGGCCGTGACCCTCCGCTGACCTGCCTGGGCGGTGGTGCCGGGTGCCGGCTGCTGATCTCGATCCCACCGAGGGCTCCAGCTGGTCCACTCCTTCGGCGGCTTCAGCGTGGCCCACAGCAGCAACTTCTCGCCGGGCCGCGCCGACTCCTCGTCGTCGAGAGGCGGCCCATGCGCGCCCGCCGTGTCCTCGTCCTCCGTGTACTCGAAGAGGTATAGCTGCTCTTCGTCGAAGAAGCCCCCGGACAGCGCGTCCGAGACCCTCAGCCTTGCCTTGACCTCTCCTGCCTCGAAGGGGCCCCCTTTGAGCAGCACCCACTGGTCGCCCTGCTGTGGGACGAAGACCCGCACTGGGCTGGCCCGGGAGGCTTCGTCTTCAGCTTCCCTCGCCTTCTTCTGGCGGCGGTTCTCCTCCTCCTCCTCCTCTTCGGGGCTCTCGTCCCCGTCACCGTCGTCATCCCCACCTCCGCCAGGTCCGCCTCCTCCACGGGCGGCGGCATCACGCGCCTCACGCTTGCGTGCTTTGTTGCGCTTCCAGCCCCCTCGCTTGCCGCCCCGCTTGCCGCCCCTCTTCTCGTCGCCACCACACTCGATCATGGTCGGCTCGCCGTCGGTCTCCACCTCCACCTCGTCCTCCCCTTGGCGTTCGCCCTTTGAGTTCCCGCCGTCCTCCTCCGCCACGTCTCTCTCCGGGTAGCCGTCCTTTGAACGACCACCCCTACGGGGGCCCCTTGAGCCCGCGTCAATCTTGACCTCCGTTGAGCTTCTCCATTCCGGGTGGGGTAGGCAGCCCGAGATGTTGCAGCAGCCTCAAGGGGCCTCCAGACAGCTGCTGTTGTGGCCGCAACCGCATCCGCCCCGATCCTCCTCTGTTCGGCTGGTGATGGCGTCCTTCCTCAAGCTGCCGCACCTCTCGCCGTGCTCGCCAGCGGCCCCGTCCTCAGTCCCAGCGCTCTCTGCCGCACAGGCCGAGGGTCGAGATGAAGGAGGGGGGTCTTGTTCCAGGGCGTCAGGACGCCCGGCTCGCGCCACCTTGCTCTCCAACTTCTCCTCCAAAGCCCGCGCCTCGGCGTCCATCGCCGCGATCTGCTGTTCCAGCTTCTCGGGGGCGGTGCCGGCAGCCGCTGCTTTCAGCGCGGCTGCCCAGGCAGCGCACAGCCGCGGCGCATACTGCCCCGCGTGCTGGGTCCCCCGCATGCCCCGCAATCCCAGCCCGAAGCCAGCGCTTCCCAGCTCCCCCTTCACTGCAGCGCTAAGCTGGGGGGTGCCGCTGGGGACGCGCCCTCCACCCTGAAGATTGGGTGGGGCTTGCGCGCTGATGGCGAAGCGGAGCTCGCCCTCGGGGGTCCTCCTGAAGTAGAGGGCCAACTGGATCTCAGGCAGTGCAGAGTAGTGCCGCTTGGTGCGGAAGTCAACCCTGGCCCAATGAAAATTGTCCGGGGTGGCCTGCGCGATGAGCTGGCTCACGCGGAGTAGCTTGTCGTCCGGGGGCAGCTTGACGGCGACGCCGTCTTCGTCAAGGCCATAGCACCCGCTGACCTCGCCCAACTTGGTGCTGAGGTTGATCAGCTCGCTTGCCTCGGCCTTGCTGAGCCGCATGCGCGCGTCTAGGCTGTAGGCCTCCACTTGGGTGTCCGTCAGGTCGCATGGCAAGCCCCCCATCCAAGGTGCGGTGCGTGTGCTGGCCCGTACACCTCCTGGCCAGGATCAGAGCGTAGGGATAGAGCCCGAGCGATGCCAGCCACCAAGTTCGCTTCTGATACCGATACTGGGCCTCGTCCGGGGGTGCGAGTCCCCACTCGCACATGTCTATCGCGATGACTCGGGCCCCAGTCGCGTGCACCAGAGCTCTCATGCAAGGGCGATCCCAAAGCTTGGGGTACCGGCCGTCCCGCGCTGAGGACTCGATGAGGGACTCACGCCCTGCCTCGTAGCCCCGCTTCGCCCCTATGCACGCGAACTCCCCGAACACGTTGCCGTCGACCTCGACTTGGCGCTCTCCAGTCCCATCCGGGCACTCGAAGGTTCTCGCCCCTCCTGCTGCCAGCTGCCAGGGGCAATGGCTCACGCAGGGTGGAGCGAACTGCAGCACGTTAGCCTCGTCGGGGCCCGGAGGTGCGCTGAACTCCTGGTACAGGCGCTCTCGCACCAGCGGGTCGCGGATGTCGAACTGCGGCCTGGGGTCTTTACCAAGAAGAGGCTGCCCGAAGTACTCGACGGACCCGCTGGTAGCAATGCCCGCATTCTTCATGGCCTGTGTCCAGCGCCCTATGCCGGCGAAGATCTCCCGCGTCCTGAGTCCCCACGCGAAAGCAGGTCGGGAGCGCAAAGGCTCCAGGTCCCTGAAGTCTGGGCAGGCCACCTCGGTAGAGAGCCCGACCACGGCGGGTGCACCGCCGGCGGCTCTTCCGCGCTGCTGCTGCTGCGCAGCGAGTGCCCTGCAGTGCTGACACGGTGGGGGCTTGCTGGACACCACTGGGCTGCCATCCTCCTCGGAGGCCAGATATGTTTCCCAGCCCATGGTGGGGAGCTCCTTGAGGTCCTTCCCGCTCGTGGCCCAGGTGCGGATCAGCTCTTCTGCCACTCGCCGACCTTCAGCGCCGGACGGGGGGGGAAGGACTCGCATATGCCCGCGATGGATGATCACGTGGCATTCCTGCTTGGGTTCTCCCTCGGGAAGGACTGCGTCGATGTCCAAGTGTCCCCAATGATCAGCCCGCCATACTCTGAGCACCACCTCCTCCAACGCCTCGCACGGGAAGAGCGCGACGCACCTGAAATCCTTGTCGTGGTCGCGGTGCACCGCGTCATGGATGCGCATCCGGACCTCAGCCTCCCTGGAAAATATCCAAGCTGGAGCATCGGCGAGGCCCGCAGCAGCGTCGGTCGCTTTCTCCAGGAAGTCTCTGCGGATCTCAAGGGCCAGTTCCTTGACTTGCTGGGCGTCAGGTGGTGCTTCGAGCTGCACCCAGAGCTTGGCTGCTGCCAGGTGGAGTGGGAGACACTGACGCTCCTCCGAGACTCCGGCGGGCACGTGCAGACGCTTCGCGACGCACTCGTCGAGGGGCAACTGGTCCTGGTAGTCAAGGTAGTGCCAAGTCTGGCCCTGCACCGTGACGGAACCTTGCCCCACTGACTTCTCGGCATTCCACCGCACCGGCGTGATGATGACGTCGGGGTCAGCTCCCAGGTTGCCGGCCATCGCCCCGATGCGGCCCAGGAGCTCGCTAGCCTCGGCAGCCAGGGTGGGCCCGCCGTGGCGCGTCGCCTCAAGAAGTACCCGTTCGACTGAGAGCTCCTCCTCGCGCCCTCTGGCGCAGGCAACGCGGGCCAGGACGTGCGACCGCATGTAGTCGCTGGCGTGGCTCACGGAGTCGAGCACCCCGCTCTCCTGGACGGCATCGAGCAGCTTCCGCTGGGCCAAGGCCCCCTCGTCTGCGCAGACGCTCGTCCCAACCAGGGCTGGGCTGTCGGCTCGTGGGCCCTCCAACCAGGTAGCGTCGGGTCCCTGTGACTCGAGCTCGGTGCACTGAACCTCGGCGTACTCGTCGGGCGGCGCCCAGCCTGTCTTGGTCGGCTGGCTCTCCGCCGCCCCCGCACCTGCAGCTCGCTCGCCGTCCGCTTCGGTCTTAGCTTGGGCCCGCAGCTGCGCGATCCGCAGGCTGACCGAAGCTGGGTCGATCTTGGCGGCGTTGCGGAGCCCGCCCCGCCTGAGCAGCTGACACTGCACGGTCCAGTGCACGTCCTTCAGGCGCTTGATGAGCTCGTGTGAATGCGAGCACCCCTGAGCGCCCTTCTTGCAGCCTATCCAGGTCGAGTTGTCCCAGCAGAGCGGCTTGCCCTGCTTATCGCAGGGCGCGTGCCGGACGGAGAGCTCGATCTCCTGCGCGTTCAGCCGCTTGCCCGCGGGGTAGGCAGCACGTGCGTTGTTGGTCTTCGGCTGGGCCTTGGCCTTGGGCTTCTTCCTGGCGGCAGCCCCTGCTCGCTGATCCTGCGGTTCCGCGGCTGGTTCGTCTCTCTCTCTCTCTCTCTCTCTCTCTCTCTCTCTCTCTCTCTCTCTCTCTCTCTCTCTCTCTCTCTCCTCCGACCTCTCCGGCTTTGCCTGGAGCGCCGCGCACTCCATGCATCGAGTCGTTGAGGACGGCGCCGCTGTCGGGGGCGCACGACCTCCTGGCAGTAGCCCGTGGGGGACTCGAGGTCAAAAACGTTGGGGAAGACGAACGCCGGGCGCCCGTCCGCCCTGGGGGCGAAGGCCGCCATCTTGAGATCCCCCTCCCGGGGGTTGTCTGTCTGCAGCACGCGCGGGAGGCCTCGCTTCTTCTCTCGGAGGCGCTCACACCAGGTCGACCACAGCTCTTCCCATAGCTCGTAGACGAACTTGGGCGGGAAAGCATGGTCGTCCCTCTCGCACTCCCGCGCGAGTGTCTCCAGGCAGTCCAGGCGCTCTTTGATATGCTCTCGTCCGAAGACGAGCCCGAAGAACTTGGTCATGTTCTGGGCCTGCCGCTTCCACTGGTCAAAGACCACGGGGGCCCTGGGCCTGGGCTCCAGCTCGGTGTCGCGCGGTGCGCTGTACTTGTCGAACGCGACCGTCTTGCACGTCGGGAAGTCCGCCACGGAGGCCGACCACGGAGCTAAGTTGTCCAGGCTGCTGCCGCCGAAGTTGGGCGAGGCGCATGCCATCGCGATTCGGTTGGACACGGTCGCGGGCGTCTCGACGGCAAGCATCAAGGCCTCGTTCTGTTCGCACGTCCGGCGCAGGGCGTAGAACAGCTCGCGCCCAAGGACCTCGTCGCAGACCTCCACGGTCAGCTGGCCACACCCGCGCGCCAAGTAGACATCCAGCTCCTCCGCTCTCCCCAGCGCAGCCACTGTCCCCCGCTGGGCCGCTTTGTCACCCTGGCGAGCACTGGCGACTCCTTCCAAGGCGTGTAGCATCCGCGCGGTGTTCGCGTCCATGGGTGCCCCGGGGTGTGCGAGGCCGAACGGGTCGCTGCTTCCGCCCTCCTCCGGTGCTCCCGCTGCATAGCGTGCTGGGGCTGTAGTCAGACCGGGGGGTAGACCCAAGTCGCTGATGTGCGGATCGTAGCGGAACAGGGCCCCGATGTTCGGGGCCTGTGGGCGGACGACCGGGCCCAACCCGGCTGTGGTCGCTGGGGGGCCGGCGTCCCGCGACCCCAAGGCGAAGGCTGATGTGGCTGCTGCTGGCGAGCGGGGCGGCCGCGCTTCGAACAGGGGCGCGCTGTCGGCCTGGGTGGCCGGCGGCCCCTGCGAACGCGGGCGCTCGGGCGGGAGCTTGAGGAGCCCTTGAAGGCTGCTCGGCGTCGCCTCTGGGGTCTGAGGTCGCGAGGGCACCTGCTGAAGCGCCTCCCAGCTGCTGATGTGCCCATCGAGCCGAGCGAGCTCCTCCGGCTCGATCGCCTGCTGCTTGAGGTGCTGGGCGTAGCGGACAAGGCTAGCGAGCACTTGTTGGGCCTCCTCGTCGAAGCCGGCGGCCACACTCTGCACCGCCGCCGCGTCGCTCGACCCGCGAGCCTTCTCTTCCAGGTAGCATGCCATCATGTCCCCGCCGTCGTCCCCCTGCTGGCTCCCCCCCGACACTGGTGCCTCGGAGCTGGCCGCTCGCCCGCCCTCGGCTGACGGGGAGCGCGAGCCGCGGCGCGTGGCCCCAGCTGGCGGTCTGGGCGAGCTGCTGCGATCAAGCCGTTGCCAGTGGCTGCGCAACTTGGCGTCCGCCTCCGTAGCTCTCGCCTCGAAGCTCGGACTGGGCGCCGCGCCTCCCTCGGGGTGCCACCTGACCAAGCTGGCCACCTTCTCGCGGAGCAGCCGCCAGCGAGCTTCGCTGAGTGGCCCGGCTCGACCGCCCACGGGGAGCCCGTGCCACGCCGCCAACTTGCGCTAGACTTTCTCGGCTATGTTGGTCGCTGAGACGCTGACGCCGAGCTCCTCGCAGCCCAGGGGCGCGCGGTGCAGCATCTCCTCGATGAACCCTGCGGGCAAACGCCCTGAGGGCCCTGGGGCAGGCGCACGGACGACGCCGTCGGGCTTCACGAGGAAGCGGATAGTCGCGCCAGTCGGGTCCTCCACCTCGAGAGCCATTGCACCGTCGAGGTAGTCAGCAACTGCACTGGCCGCGGCGGCGTCGACAGCGCTTCCCCTGAAAATCATCCACTGCGCTCCCTCTGGCCACTGTACCCTCGCCCGAACGATGAAATGCCGCCCGGGCGGCATGGGCGGCGGCGTGGGCGGCTTGGGGAACTCGGGGACCGGCGGCGCCTCGAAGCGCACACTCGGTGGCCCAGCCGGCCCGGGGACAGGGTCACCTGGGCTGGCGGGCGCCTCTGGGGCGGAGACCGCTGGGGCAGAGCGTTCTGGAGTGCGACTCCGGGATGGCGCAGCGGCGGCACGCTCCGGCGTGCGGCTCCGCGGAGCAGGGCTCCTCCGAGTCCGACGCCGCAGGCCCGCAAGGAACCCGACGCCCGTGGGGGCGTCATGGAGGGCCTTGGCGGCGTCGCCCCAAAGGTGCTGCAGGCGGAGCGGGACCCCCGAGGCGTTGCCCACCGCTTCGCGGAAGCACGTCACCTGGGAGCATTCCTCGCCATAGCGTAGGACCATGTAGATCTGCCTGTGATGCTCGCAGAGGCAGGCTGTCGCATTCCCCTCGCTGGGGGGGGTGAGGTCCGAGGCTCGGCCGTCCTCCACCAACAGCACGGTCGGATCGCCGCGTGCGGCGTCACGACAGCCTTCAGGCGCCAGCGGGCGCATCTTGCCCTTGATCATGAGCCCCACCTTCACCGCCTCGCAGGGGTTATCCTCGGCATCCACTTCGGACTCGGACTCCTGGTCAAGCAAACTCGCCACGGATCCCTGCACACCAGGCTCCGCATCGCCAGTCTTGCGACGGCGGCGTCGCCGGCGGCAGATGCACCCCCCGCAGCATGAGAGCCATGAGAGGACGTACAGCAGCAGCTTGTAGACGAGGCCCAACAACCTCCAGAGCCAAACGAAGACCCGGCACGGCGTGAACTTTGAGTAATCGCCGAGGTCCACGATAGCCTCGTTGTCGAGGGCGGCGTACTCCTTGCAGCGCAGCTCGTTCTCGCGCCCCTTGCATCCAGCGCAGCTGGTGGAACGACACAGGTGAAGCCAGCGCGGGCCGCGCTGCTCCAGCTCGCGCCTGAAGCCCTTGTCGCTCGCGCCCTTCACGGAGTCATATTCAACCCACAATCCCTGGCGATTGATACGCTCCGAAGACTTCATGTTGAGCTTGAGGCGCGCGACCCGGTAGTCGACCCTGATCAGGAGGTCGTTCTGGCCGCGCTTGGAGCCCCTGCCCTCCTTGATGCTCTTGCGGTACCAGTCGGTGGTCGGGTCCGCACCTGCGGCTGGGCCGTGCCACACCACGTCAGTGAGAGGCGGCGCTGCCGGCGGGGCCAGCTTGTCAAGCTTAGCCTCGCCAGGCGTCTTGCGCCTCGGGCAGGGGCAGCACGCCAGCACCAAGCCGCATGTCCAGGCCGCCCAGCTGCAGGGCGCGAAGAGCGTCCTCAGGCTGTGGGCAAGGAGCGCGACCACGCCGGTGCCGGAGAAGATCGCCATGAGCCCGGCGACCAATGGCCACGCCGAGCCGAACAGGTAGAGGCCCACCTGGTCGGCCATGTACAGCACCCAGCCGCCGTCGGAGCTCAGCCAGCCTCCTGCCTCGCGAGTCGAGAAGGCAGACCTGAAGCTTCCCACAGCCCTGAAGGTGCCCCCGCCCATCCCCTCGGCAAACCAGCGCGTGCGGTTGCCGATGTCTTTCCAACTGATGCCGAAAAGACCCCAACCCCGGATCCAGGACGAGGGGCCCCTGTCGGGGGAGTCGGGGGGGGTGTGGGTCGGGCCCTGGGGAGGTGGGTCAGCCGGCGGCGCGGAGCGCCCGCGCGGCGGCCCCCCTCCCTCGCTCCTCGCCGGAGCGGCACGTGCGCTGGTGGAGCGCACTTCGTCCGGCAGCGTGTCCACGTGCGTGGCGGAGTCCATGGGCCCGTCGAGCCAGAACCCCTTCATGTCCACGCTCGCCTCGTCGTCGGCCTCGAAGTCGGGGCCTGCCAGCTCCGGCACGAGCTCGGCGCTGGCTGTCCCCATCATCCCCACGAGGACCACGAGCAGAGCTGCAACCCAGCCGCGGCGCCCGCCGGCGAGCGACGGCGCCAGGGCCCCGGGGCAGCCCCTCCAGGCGGGCCCTGGCGCACGCATGCGCTTCGCCGCCCTCGCCTGGCCATGAGCGGGCGCCGGCGCTGACGTGCGCCTGGCCGCCCGCTCGGCGGCGGCGGGGGGCTGCCATGCCACGGCGCCCACCCCCTCGCCCCCGGGTGCTCCGCGGCTGGCGTTAGCCGGCGCCGCTCGGCGCCCGGGCCCTCCGCCGCTGCGTAGCTGCGCGCCCTCGGGCAGCGGTGCTGCCGCCCCCCGGCCGCGCGGCGCCAGGCGCAGCTCCATGGCCGCGGGCGCCCCCCTTCGTGCCCGAACCTGGACCGAAGGCCTTCCGGCCCCGGTCTCGGGGCCCGGCCTTAGGCCACCTGAGGCCGACCCCCAGCTTGGCCTCAAAAGGCTTGAGCCGCCGAACGGCGGTGGGAAAGGAGGGGGAGAGAGGGCAAGCAAGAGGCAAGGGCAGGAGCGAGGGGACCAAGGGAGAAAGCCCGCGCCAGTCCTGGAAACGGGAAGATCCATCAGTTTTTCCAAACATCCTACTGGCCCAGGTGCACGACGTAGGCTAGTAGTTGCTGTCGGTGCGCCAGGGGCGGGTAGCGCTGGGTGAGGGCGTGGTCAGCGCAGCACTGCTCCCAGATGCCCTTCATGCCGCCGTGGGCGACCAGCCACGCCACCACGTGCGCCAGGAAGTACTGCTCCGCATCGAATGTCCAGTGCGGCCAGTCAGGGAGGGTGTCGTCGGGGATGATGCCCTGGGGCCAGATCGTGCGCAGGACCGCTCGCAGGTAGTCGTCAAAGAGCAGCTTCGGACTGTATACCGTGGCGTGTTCGTCGTCGGCATCCAGGATCGTGTCCACCAGGTACCTGTAGTGCTGGTCCACCTCGAAACCCAGGTGCCGCAGGTACCACACGTGCGCACGCAGGTCGTCTGGTGCGAAGTCGTCCACGCGGGTGGTGGGCCGAGCAGGCGCGTCGGGCCGAGCCCATACAGGTATCTGCGGAGCCCACATGCGGAGGGCCGCGCGGGGGCTGTTGGACTGATCGGCGGGCGCCAGGCGCAGGTCCTTACTGGGCCTCGGGCCTCGGTCACGAACAGGTGCCCCGACTCAAACATAAGGAGCGGCCCGAAACCCAGAGCCCCGCATGAACCCGATGTGTTCCTCTGTTTTCCTCCTCCGGGTTTTCTTCACTGATCCTCCTCATCATGTATCACCACCACCACCACCACCATCATCATCATCATCATCATCATCATCATCATCATCATCATCATCAGCAGCAGCAGCATCATCATCATCAGCATCATCAGGATCAGCAGCATCATCATCATCATAATCATCATCATCATCGTCAGGATCGGGCTCATGATCTTGATCATCGGTATCAGCATTACCATCATCATGATGATCAGCATCATAAGCATCATCATCATCGCCATCAACAGCATCACCATCATCATCATCATCATCATCATCATCATCATCATCATCAGGCGCCTTTGACGACGTCCATGGTGCGACTGCAGAGGTGATCAGCCACTGTGTTCTTGCTCCGGTTGACCCAGCGCACTGGGTCACTCGCACCTTCCGGCGGTAGCCTGCCACAAGAGGCAACTTCGCAGATGTTGTCAACGATGCGATGAACGAGCGGTCTACAACTGTCGATTAGCAACTCCATGTGGCCGCATACGATGCGCTGCAATGGCTGGCAATCGATGACGAAAAGGAATATGTTTAGCGGCGCATCCCAATGTATATCCAAATCTTGGTCGACAGCAGGTTCCTCGACGCGCTTCTGGCCTGAACGTCTGGCAAATACTTCCGACACGGCTTGGCGACGCGGTCGAACCGGCAATTCCCAAGCATCGCAAATTGCATTGGCAAAGGATCTGTAGGTGCCCTGATCATAATCATGTTCATCGTCTTCCTCCTCCTCATGCTCATCCCTCCCTCTCTTCCTCCTCCTCTTCCTCCTCCTCTTCGCCCTCCTCCTCCTCCTGCACCTCCTCCTCTTCTTGTTTTTCTTCTGATTATTATTCGCATTCGTCTTCGTATTCGTCTTCGTCTCCTTCTTTTTAGTATTCGTCTTAATAGTATCATCACTACTACGATTATCATTATTACTACTATTATTAGTATTAGTATTAGTATTAGTATTAGTATTAGTATTAGAATTAGTATTAGTATTAGTATTAGTAATAGTATTAGTATTAGTACTAGTATTACTACTAGTATTAGTATTAGTAGTAGTATTAGTAGTAGTATTAGTATTAGTATTAGTACTAGTATTAGTATTAGTATTAGTATTAGTAGTAGCATTAGTATTAGTATTAGTATTAGTATTAGAATTAGTATTAGTATTAGTATTAGTATTAGTATTAGTATTAGTATTAGTATTAGTATTAGTATTAGTATTAGTATTAGTATTAGTACTAGTATTAGTATTAGTATTAGTATTATTATTAGTATTAGTATTAGTATTAGTAGTAGTATTCGTATTATTATTAGTATTATTATTAGTAGTAGTAGTAGTATTGTTATTAGTATGATTATTATTACTACTACTACAATTATTACTACTATTACTAATACTACTACTATTATTAACATTAATATTAGTAGTACTACGATTATTTGTATGATTGGCATTGGTATTATTATTTTTAGTATTAGGAATATTTTTATTGCTGCTGATATTATTATTAGTAGTAATATGGTTAGTGTTATTAGTAGGATGATTAGTATTATCAGTACAAGTATTAATATTAGTATTAGTATTAGTATTAGTATTAGTATTAGTATTAGTATTAGTATTAGTATTAGTATTAGTATTAGTATTAGTATCAGCATTAGTAGTAGTATTAGTATTAGTATTAGTATTAGTATTAGTATTAGTATTAATATTAGTATTAGTATTAATATTAGTATTAGTATCAGCATTAGTATTAGTATTAGTAGTAGTAGTAGTAGTATTAGTATTAGTATTAGTATTCGTATTAGTAGTAGTATTAGTATTACTATGTGTATTAGTAGTACTATTCGTATTAGTATTCGTCTTAGAATTAGTCTTATCATTATTTTAGTAGTAGTAGTAGTAGTAGTAGCATTAGTACTAGTACTGGTAGTAGCATTCGCATTATTGCTCGTATTACTATTAATAGTAGTAGTATGATGAATGATATTATTATTAGTTAAGAAATATTAGTATGTATTGTAAATACTGTTATTACTGGTGTTAATATGAATATTATTACTAATAGTATTCCTCTTCGTATTCGTCTTCGTCTTCGTCTTCGTATTATGTTTTCTTATCCTCATTGTTATTCGCATCGTCCTCTCCTCCTCCTCCTCCTCTTTCTCCTATTATGTTTTCTTATCCTCATTGTTATTCGCATCCCTATGAATTTTCCTCTCCTCCTCCTCCTCCTCTTTCTCCTCCTCCTCTTCTCCTCCTCCTCTCCCGCCTCCTCCTCCTCCTCCTCCTCCTCTCCTCCTCCTCCTCTCCCTCCTCCTTCCTCCTCCTCCTCCTCCTCTCCTCCTCCTCCTCCTCTCCTCCCCCCCTCCTCCTCCTCTCCCTCCTCCCTCCTCTCCCTCCTCCTCCTCCTCCTCCTCCTCCTCCTCTCCTCCTCCTCCTCCTCCCTCCTCCTCCTCCTCCTCCTCCTCCTCCTCCTCCATCCTCCTCCTCCTCCTCCTCCTCCTCCTCCTCCTCCCTCCTCCTCCTCCTCCTCCTCCTCCTCCTCCTCCTCCTCCTCCTCCTCTGGGTCCCATTTGTGGAGCATTTCTTGCCGGGACGCGGTTCACGCCTCGACATCCTTTCCCGTTACGTGTGGCAACGCTGTTTCGTCATCACCTTCATTGAGACGAACGTGCAATCGCAACGACGAGTTACGTGCAGGCGCGCGTGCACAAACACAGAAGGGAGGGGAAGCAGGGAGGATACGAGGAGGGGAGAAGGACGAAGATGATGGTTTTGTGGCAAAGCGGCCACGCGCCCACTCTTTAGCACGAGCCCCGGCTGGGCACGTCGTGTCACGGCGCGCAGCACCACGGCTGCGCGCCCTTTCGGCACGCTCGCCGGCCCATCGGACCTCGCCGAGACCGAAAAAGTGCCTACACGGAACGAAGCGGGGTGGATGGACAACCCTGCGGTTCGAGCCTCGCGGCTGCGGAGCCAAAATGGGCAAACCAAAGTCCCCACTCCCGCCGCACATAACCTGCAGTCTCAACAACCACACTATACAAGTTACGCGCAGGCGCGCGTGCAAAAACACAGGGGGGAGGGGGAGAAGGGAGGGGACGAGGACGGGAGAAGGACGAGGATGACGCTTTTGTGGCAAAGCGGCCACACGCCCACTCCTCAGCACGAGCCCAAGCTGGGCGCACACCATGGCTGCGCGCCATGTCGGCACGCTCGCAGAATCGTCGGCCACCACCAAAACAAAACCAAAAGCGCAGCCAACAAGAGTGACCAATTACCTGCAACCGCGAGGCCTTCCCGGGCAAACGCCGGGCCGCTTCGACGAACTCGCCGACACTCGACAAAGCAGCCGAGTGCGAGGCGGTGCTGCGCACCAAAAGGGAAAGGAAGGAGCGAAAAGGAAAAGGAGGTGTGGTGCCTGCTGGGCAGGTGCAGGGCCGCCAAGGACGCGGGCGTTGAGGGCGCCGCTGGGCTCCTCCATGGAGCACCGGGGGCCCGGTCCGGCGCGCCGACCAAGGCAGCCCGGCGGCCCTGCCATCAGAGAAACAGAAAACCAGACCGCGGGCCAGCTGGGCCCGCCCACGCAGGCGCCGCGCCGGCGGTCGAGAGCTGCCTATTTCGCCGAGGCCCCCCTGGGCGCGGCCCCAGCGCGTCGCGGCCCCCACGAAGCTCGCGGCGGCGGGCCTCCACGCGCGGCCGGGCCCGCGTGCCTGGGCGGCGAGGGGCCGCCAAGCGATGCTCGGGCGACCCCGCGCCGCGCTGAACCCGCGGCCGCCTGCGCCGAGCGAAGCGGCTGCGTTCCCGACGCGACAACGGCCGCACACCGCAGCACGAGATAGCGCGCTCCGGGCCTGGCGAGCAGCCGGGCCCCGAAAACCTCACTCAGGAGACAGCGAACAACTAATGCCACGAACGGCCACCCAGCTGGTCACGGGCCAACGCGCCCCAAGCGGGCGCCGTTGAAACGAGCCGGCAGCGAATGGCAACGCAACGCAGCCCCACGCTGCGCCACGCCGGGGTCGCCACGAGGGCTGCCCACGCCAGGGCGCTGAGCGCCCTACCACGCAGAGCTTGATGGCGACGCGGTGGCCTGCCCAACTCAGCCTCCTCGCGGCTGGCGCCGAGCTGGTTACCCGGGGCGCCTCGCCCACGCCAGTCAGCAGTCTCGAGTTAGGGCCCCGCGCTGGCGCTCACAACAGCCGCCCGCCAGCTCGCCGCCGGCGCCAGCAGGCCCGCTGCAGCGTCAGCCCAGACTGACCGAGACGTGGCGCGGTAGTTCTCGCAACCGTAGTGCTGGACAGCGGCGCGGTGCTCGAGGACGTCGTGGGCCGGCAATGCTCGACTCCGCAACGCATGATGTCGACGCGATGCTCAATCTCGCCTGCCCTCCCCAGCGCCAGTACCCCTGGTGCAACTTGGCCCCCGCACGGAAGCGGGCCCCCGCGGGATCCTCTCGCGCTGCCCACCGAGCCCCCGCCCAGAGGCCAGCTCCCCACGGACTCCTCCGGCGCCCACAGCGCCCCTCCCCAAGGGCTGGCGGGTCGCGGAGCTCCACGCGCCAGCACAGAGCTGGACAGCAAAGCGCTGGCGCCGACGACGCACGGGTCGCAAGCGATGCGCCAGCGGCTCTTGGCGAGCGTCTGGCAGCCAGTTTCCATGCAGAGGGCGGCCTTGCTGTTAATCTTCTCGAACTCGCCCCCAGCTTCGACGCGGGGCGCCATGGCGTTCGGCACGCGCGTCGGCGCCACAGTCGGCGCAACTGACTGCGCCACTGTCGGCGCCACTGTCCTCGGAGCGGACGTTCGCCGCGGTCGGCGCAGCTGAAGGCGAAAAGGTCGATATATCCGTTGGCGCCGCAGTCGGCGCGGTTACCAGCGAAGCTGTCGGGGCGGCAGCCGGCGTCGTCGTCATCGGCGACGACGCCCGCGTAGCCGTCAGCGCAGGGGTCGGCACCGCTGCTGGCGACGCTGTCGGCGCCTGTGTCGGCGCCCCGGTGAGCGCGGCGGCCGGTGCCGCAGCGAGCGCACCGGCGCCGCGGTCGGCGCAGCGGTCGACGCGGCGGGCGGGGTCGCTGTCGGCGCCGCTCTTGGCGCAGATGTCGGCGTCGCTGCTGTCGGCGATGCAGTCGGCGCAGCTGTCGGCGGCACTGTCTGGGCGGCTGTCGGCGCCACGGTCAGCGCGGCCGTCGGGGGATCAGTCGTCGCCGCCGTCGGTGCAGCAGTCGGCGCGGCTGTCGGCAAAGCAGTCGGAAAGGCACTGCGCCGGGCGGTCCGCGCCGCAATCGGCGCAGATGTCGGCGCCGAAGTCGGCGCGACCTTCGGCGCGGCAGTCAGCGCAGCAGTCGCGGCGGCCAGCGCCGCCGTCGGCCGCGCTGTCGGCGCTACCATCGGTGCCGCTACCAGCGCAGCTGTCGGCGCCGCGGTCGTTTCACATGTCGGCGCCGCCGTCGGCAACGTTGTCGGCGCTGCTCTCGGCGCCGCAGACGGCCCACCTGACGGCGCCGCTGCGAGGCGGCCAGTGCCGCCGTCGGCGCAGCTGCCAGTGCCGCAGTCGATGCAGCTTCGGTGCCGTAGTCGGCGCGGCTGTCGGCGCCGTTGTCGGCATGGCAGTCAGCGCAGATGTCGGCGCCGCTGTCAGCGCCGGAGCCGGCGAACTTGTCGAAGAGATGGTCGGTGCCCCCGTTGCCCCCGCTGTCGGCGCTGCCGTGGGCGCTGCCGTGGGCGCTGCCGTGGGCGCTGCCTTCGGCGCAGTTGTCTGCGCCGCTGTCGGCGCTGATGTCGCGTTGGCGCTGACGTCGGCGCCGCAGTCGGCCCACCTGACGGCGCCGCTGTCGTCGCCGATGACGGCGAGGCGGCCGGTGCCGCCGTCGGCGCAGCGCAGTCGATTCAGCTGTCGGTGCCGTAGTCGGCGCGGCTGTCGGCGCCGCAATCGGCGCGGCTGTCGGCGCCGTTGTTGGCATGGCGGTCGGCGTAGCTGTTGACGCCGCTGTCGGTGCTAGAGCTGGCGAACTTGTCGAAGAACTGCTCGGTGCCCTCGTTGCCCCAGCTGTCGGCGCAGCCGTCGTGCTGCCTTTGGCGCCGCCGTCGGCGCCGTGGTCAGCGCGGACGTCGGTGCCGCAGTCGGCGCGGCTGTCGGCGCCGCTGGTGGGGAACCGCTCGGCATCGTTGATCGCGCCGCTGCTGGCACCGCAATCGGCGCCGCTGTCGATGCACCTGTCGGCACTGATGTCGGCGCCGCAGTCGAGGCCGCTGCCCGCGTAGCTGTCGACCTTACAGCCGCCCCGGCTACTGGCGCCGCAGTCGACGCCGTTGTCGGCGCACCAGTCGAAGCCCTCGCTGGTGCCGCAGCCGATGCCACCGTCGGCGCAGCTGTCGGGGCCGCTGTCGGCAAGGCTGTCCGCATCGCGGTCGGCGCGGCCGGATCGAGGTGAACTTGTCGGCGCAACGGTCGGCGCATCAGCCGGCGCGGATGTCGGCGCGATGATAGCTGACCCTTTGGGCGCCGCTGTCTGCGCGGCGGTCGTCGAGGCCGTGAATAGTACAATCGGCGCGGCCGTCGACACCACAGTCAGCGCAGCTGTCGGCGGGGCTGTCGGCGCCATCGTCCGCGCAGCTGTCGACGCACTTGCTGGCGCTGCTGTCGGCGCACCTACCGGGGCAGCTGACGGTTCTGAATTGGGCGCGGTCGTCGGCGCCGCTGCCAGCTCCGCAGTCGGCGCCGCCGTTGGGGCCGCACCCGGCGCCGCAGCAGGCGCAGTTGTCGGCGAACCAGTCGGGGCGGCCGTCAGCGCAGCTGCCGGCGTAACTGTCGGAGCCGCGGTCGACACAGCTATCGGCGTAGCCGTCGGTGACGCCGTCTGCGCATCTGCCAGTGCCGCGGCCAGCTCAGCTCTCAGCGCCGCTGTCGGCACAGCTGTTGCCGCGGTGGTCAGCGCCGCGGTCGGCGCAGCAGTCAGCAGCGCAGTCGGTGCAGCTGTCACCGCCACCGTAGGCGCCGCGACCAAAAGGCCGCAGTCGGCACCGTCGTCGGCGGACCGGTCGGCAGCCTCGGTGGAGCCGCCGTCTGCGCCGCTGCCAGCGAGGCGGTCGAATCCTTCGTCGGCGCCGCAGACGGCGCAGCTGCCAGCGAGGCTGTCAGCGCCGCAAGCAGCGCCGCAATCGACGCCGAGGTCGGCACAACTGGCGGGGCGCCCGTTGGCAGAGCAGTTCGCGCAGATGTCGGCACAGCTGCCGGTCCCCCAGTCGGTGCAGCTGCTGGTGCCGCCGTCGGCGCCGCTGTCAGCGGGGCCGTCGGCGTGGCCGTCGGCGTACCAGTCGTCCTGCGGCTCACATTTGCAGCGCCAACCTCCTCGGCAGCCTTCTGTCCGTTGTCCAGCAGTAGCAGGCGGTCCGAGGTGCCAGTGGGCATGCCTCCGCGGCCCACCTCGTCGGCAGAGTTGTCGGCGCCGCCGTCGGCTCCAGAGTCGGCGGGGCAGTCGACGCCGCCGCAAGCGCACATGTCGCGGAGACTGCTGGCGGGGCCGCAAATGCCCCAGTCGGCGCGGCTGTCGGCGCCGCAGCCCGCGATGCTGACGGCGCCGCTGTCGGCGAGACCATCGGCGCAGTCGTCGAGAAAGCCGCCGGCGCCGCCGCTGGCGCCGCAGCCGGCGCAGCGGTCGGTGCCGCAGCCAGCGCTGCTGACAGCGCCGCCGTCGGTCGGCGCAGCTGTCGGCGCCGCCGTCGGCGCGGCCGTCGGCGCGGTTGTTGGCGCCGCGGTCGGCGCTGCAGTCGGCGAGCCCGTCGGAGAGCTAGTCAGCGCCATCGTTGGGGTCACTGTCGGCGTCGCAGTGACCGTCGGTGCCGCGGTCGGCACTACTGTCAGCGCAGCCGTCGGAATCCTTTTCGGAGCCGCCGTAGTCGCAGCACTCAGTGACCCTGTCGGCGGCGCGCCCAGGGACGAAGACGGCGGAGGCCGCGCCGGCGACGCCTGCACTCGCGTCGGGGCGGCCGTCGGCCCTGCCACACGACCATCGGCGAGCCCCTCTCCAGGGGGTGGGCTGGCCCGCCTGCCGGCGTCGCCCGCGGAACTGGCCACCGACGGGCGCGGCTCGATGGGGGCCTCGCGCCACTCCGCCCCGGGCCGCGGAGGGTGGCCACCGCCAGGTCCTGGCGCTATGCCGCCAAGCTCCACGCCCGCCCGCACTTCAGCTCGTCGCTCTGCATGCGGCAAGGCGCTCCTCGGCGAGGGCGTCGGCGTCAAAATGGTGCCGGCGTCGGCGACCCGGGGCGGCCGAGGCTGACCTCCGCGCGGCCCCTCGCCCCCGTTGGCCCGGCTGCCGGCTGCCTCGCCGCTGCCAACTCATCAACCTCGAAGTCCCCTTCCCTTCCGCGGTCTACTCCTCCCCCCTCCGCGCCGACGCCAGCCGGATCTGCAGCGGCCCGCGGGGGCCCTGAGCTGGTCGGACCGCGAAGTCGTCCGTCGGGCCGCGCGGGGGTGCGGTGGGGCCCGCGTGAGCGATGCCCGCCACGGCCGGCGGCCAAGGACCGGCCGGGCTCTCCCCGCGGTCGAACGGCAACCGCCCCTGCATGCGCGCCAACCAGCCGCAGCACGCCGCTCGTCGCCACCAGGCCGCCCTGCGCGACCAGCATCCACGGCACAATGGCTCCAGCTGCCGGCCCACGCGCCACGCAGCGCGGCGTGGCAGGCCGGCATGTCCTGGCGGCGCCCGCGGAGGCGAGGGAGGCGCGAGTTTAGGCCGGGAACGGGCCGACCGGTACAACCCCGTGGCTCGAGCCTCGTGGCTGCGGAGCCAAAATGGGCAAACCGAAGTCTCCACCCCCGCCGCACATAACCTGCAGTCTCGACAACCAGGCTAGACAACGCCGGGAACTTGGAGTTTCCAGATCCAGCAGCCTCCTGGACACGAGGAACTAGAAACCGCGAGGGGCAAGAGCCAAGAGGCTCCCAGGGTCCATGAACTTCCAGGCGACATCCACGAGACCTTCAGGACGTGCAACTTTCGCGGGCGGGCAGCCTCCTGGACGCGAGGAACTGCGAAACTGCGAAGGCCAAGAGGCTCACGGGGCCCCAGGGCCTCCAGGCGGGGCTCCCGCTCTGCGGGTTCAAGAAACCCTTTCGGACGCGAGGTGGGGGGCCCTCCGAGAAGCCCCCCCCCACACCCTTGGAAGGCAGCCTCCACTTGCCCCCGTGTGGGCGCCGCCGCCACGGTGTCGGCGCAGAAATGCTTTTGCGGACGAGGGAGATCCCGAACATCCGAAGTCGTGGTTTTCCATGCGCGGAAAGAAGTCCCGACACGCCCCAGACCTATTTTTGGTGGCCCCGGGGCCCGACAACGGGCCCCAAAGGACCAATTAATGGAAAATCGCTGAAACGAAAAAATCGTATCGTCGGAGACCTGGGGAGACGGGGCTACCCAGAGGTCTGGGCCCCTCCCGGAGGAGTTTTTCATCCTGGGTCGTTTCTTGAAGGTCCTGGGGTCCCGTGAGGGCCCCTGGAAGCCAAAATTGCAAGAAACTTCCCGCTGCGATTTCGTACTACGACACAATGTCACGGTGAATGTACAAAATCCAACACCGCCCGCGCATCCAGGGTGCTGGCGCACACTTCAACGCACCCCCGTGCCCCCAATTCAACGCTGGTTGGCATCGCCAGCGGGGTGCAGGATTTCGGCCAGTCGACACATCGACACATCGCGGCGCAGCCCGCCAACATCAAGTCGGGGGCGCGGGGGGTGCTCACAAAGATCGGCATCACCGTCAGCTGCAGGGGCGGGCCGCTGCCGAGCGACGCCCCGCTCCTGGGTGGCCACGATCCACGGCTCCTCGTCCGCCATCGCCGCGCGAGGCCGCGGCGCGAGCGCGAGCGCCGCCGGCGGGGTGGGGCACGGGCTGGCCCACGTGCGGAGGAGGGCAGGAAGGGAGAGCCGGGTGGAGCTCGCGCTTCCCCCGGCACGCCCGGAGACCCTGGCACTGCAACTGCTCTGCTCACCAGGGCAGTTCCGCCCGCTCTCTGGCCCTCGGGCCATCGCATGTCGATCCCGCTCGAATTGCGCATGCTGCAGAAAGATGGGGTCTGGGGCTCCAGTGATGAGCTTCTACGCCGATGCATTGTTTCGCAGCGTCGGATCTCAGGGTCCCCTTGGCATGGAGGGAACACATGCTGATCGGGTGTTGGTTCACGGGAGAGGGGGGGGGGGGGGCAAGGAACGTCGAGTGAGGGCACGAGCCTCGCCATCCTCGAGCCCTTCCGGCGAGGCAGAAGGGAGCGCCTGGGCCTTCACGAGTGGCTCTGGGGCGAGAAGCGAGCCCTCAGGGAAAGCGGTCGAGACCTCTGGGGCAGCGGACCGAGAAAAGGCACGTCGTCGGACGCCTGGGCCTGGTTCGTGTCGCGACGACGTGGGCGTTGGCTGCTGGCACCGCGCGGATCGCTCGGCCTCGAACGGTCGCGGCCCTCCGATCGCGCAGGACCCTGCGGCGTCGGCGGCGCTCCGCCTGGAGCGCGCGCTCGCTGGGGCCGTCGCTGCGTCGACACGAAGCGGGCCCCACGCACCGCCACGGGGCTGGGAGAGCAGATAGACCGGGGCATCGGTAGAGGCGAAGTCCAGCTGGAGCCCCAGCAGATGGAGCGCCGTTGGCTCCAGCCGAAGTTGCTCCAACTGGACTTAGCCAGAGGAAGAGAGAGCTGCAGTCGGAGCTCCGCCCGAAAGCTCACGGTCATGCCGTCGTGCTGTTATGATGATGCTGGATTGGCATCGACCAATGTGCTGTTCCTCGATTGTTTGTTCCTCTGTGCGCTGTTCCTCGATATGTTGTTCCACGATACGTTGTTTCTCAATGTGTTGTTCCTCGATGCTGTTGTTCCTCGACATTTTCCCCTATCAGTGTGTAGGGTTCCTAGCGGATTCATATGGTTAGGTTAGCTGCGTCGCCGATTTCGGCGGCACGCCCGGGCGCCCAGGTGCCCTGGTGCCCGGGTGCCCGAAAGCTGCGTCGCCGATTTCGGCGGCCCGCCCGGGTGCCCGGGTGCCCCAGTGCCCTGGTGCCCGGGTGCCCCATAGCCCTATAGCCCTATAGCCCTATAGCCCTATAGCCCTATAGCTCTATAGCCCTAAGGCCCTAAGGCCCTGTAGCCCTATAGCTCTATAGCCCTATGGCCCGACAGCTCTACAGCCCTATGGCCGCTTAGCCCTATAGCCCTATAGCCCTATAGCCCTACAGCCCTATAGCCCTATGGCCCTATAGCCCTATAACCCTATAGCCCTATAGCCCCACAGCCCAATAGCCCTTTACCCCTATAGCCCAAAGTCTAGCCCTATAGACCTATAGCCCAAGAGCCGTATAGCCCATCTAGCCAGCCCAACAGCCCTATATCCCTATAGTGCTCGAGCCCTATAACCATGTAGCCCTATAGCCCTGTAGCCCTATAGCCCTATAGCCCTATAGCCCTGTAGCCCTATAGCCCGATAGCGCTATAGCCACATTGTCCTATAGCCCTGTAGCCCTATAGCCCGATAGCCCTACGGCCCTACAACCCTATAGACCCATAGCCCTATAGCCCTATAGCCCTATAGCCCTATAGCCCCATAGCCCTATGACCCAATAGCCTTATAGCCCTATAGCCCTATAGCCCTATAGCCCCATAGCCCAATAGCCATATAGCGCCCCATAGCCCCATAGCCCTATAGCCCTATAGCCCTATAGCCCTCTAGCCCTATAGCCCTATACCCCCCATAGCCCTATAGCCCTAGCCCTACAGCCCCATAGCCCTAGAGCTCTATAGCCCTACAGCCACATAGCTTTACAGTCTGGGCCTAGTAGACCTAACAGACCTCAAAGGCCTTCGAAAGTTTTACGTTGGTGTCCTCACCTCCGTCGCCGTCGTCGTCCAAGAGGCGCAACATAAAATCATGTCCTGGAAAAACAAAACAAAAAAAACTGATTGGGGTTTTTCTCTGGTATTATAAGTTTATGCTGTTATTTCTTCCTCAATCAGCGTCGACACCAAAGGGCGGGATCACGCCTGGGGGCACCGGAGGTGACGGTCGAGATCCAAGCGGCGCCCTGGCTGCCTCCTCCCGAGCCGGCGGATTAAGGGCTCCGGGCGCGCCGCTCGAACCGGGCGGGCAAGCGGCGCCTGGAGTGCAGGAGGGAAGGGAGGCGAGGACAACTGCTGCGATCATGAAGACAAAGACGACGACGACGACGACGACGGCGACGACGACGACGACGACGACGACGACGACGACGGCGAGGACGACGACGACGACGACGACGACGACGACGACGACGGCGAGGACGACGACGACGACAACGACGACGACGACTACAGTGGCGGCAGCGGAGGCGACGGCGACGGCGACGACGACGGCGACGGTGACAGTGACGGCGACGGCGAGGCCGACGACGACGACGACGACGATTTCGACGTCAACGACGGTATCGACGACACCGAATGCGATGACTACACGCCAGTGTCCATCTGCGCCTCTCGCCTTTGCAGTGGCCGTTCAGCGACGACCGCTGTGACGCAAGTCACTCAGCGGTATCTGATATATTGTGACGAGACGGGGTGAAATCACATTACGCCGCATCGTCTCATGGCCCGCGTCTTCCTAACCTCCCGTTCGCAAACTATCCGATCCAATCCTCAATCCAGGCCCTGGTCAATGAGCAGTATGACAAGGAATGGCCCTTTCTTAACAGATCTGGCGGCAAGGACCAAAGACCATTGGAGAAGCCAAAGCGAACAGTACGATCGAAATAGTTGTCCAGCACACAACTCTTGCCTTGCCAGCGGCCAAGAGCAACGCAAGGCTGTCGGGAACAGGGACGCCACATGAATATGCATAACACCGTCACAGCAACCAAGAAAAGGGCCAGCGGCACGGAAAGCCGGCTCCACAGCACCGCCCACTCTTCACATGTGCACCCCCACTCCTTCGCATCCTCATTCAATTACTCCTTCCTTTCAGCATCTCTCCTCTCCCTGCGCTTCCATAACCTCGCCTCCGCCCCTTTGCTTCATAACCTCTACCATAGCCTGCGCACTCCGTAAAACCATCCTTCGTTCGATTACTCGGTGGGGCCCGCTGCTGCCGCCTGCATGTTGCATCCTCCCCCTCCCCCTCGATATCCTGCTCCTCCTCCTCCTCCTCCTCCTCCTCCTGCTCCTCCTCCTCCTCCTACTCCTACTCCTACTCCTACTCCTTCGCCCCTCCTCCTCATCGTCCTCCTCCTCCTTCACCTCATCACCATCAACAACAACCAGAACAACAAAAACAACAGCAACAACAACAACGACGACAACAACAGCAGCTACAAACAGCAGCAGCATCATAATCAGCATCAGCATCAGCACAATCATAATCATCATCGTCATCATTAGAATCATCAATATGATCATCATTATCGTCAGCATCATCATCAGCATCGTCATCGTCATCTTCATCGTCGTCGTCATCGTCATCGTCATTATGACTCCCCTTCCTCTACACCGTCATCATATTCATCCTCCTCGTGCCTCTTGCTCGTCGTAATCCTCCTCCTCTTCATCGTCCTCATCCTCCTCCTCATCATCAGCAACATCATCATAATCGCCATCACCATCACCATGAAGCCCCTGGTCACGGCGTCTGGTAGCAGCCTTATGTCACCATCATCATCATTAAATTATATGTAATAATAAGTAGTAATAGTGATAATAATACGAATAATTACTGATCACGAATAAACAACAAATAATGGAAATATACATCAAAATGGAAATAATGATAGTGATACAAATAATAATAAGAATAATGATAATCATAATGATAATCATAATCAGACTCATAATCACAATAATAACAATAATGATAATAATAACGATGACAATAATAATAATGATGATGATGATATCGCCGTCGTCGTCATCGTCATCGCCATTACCATCAGCACCATCGGCAGCATGAAAATCAACATCATCATCGTTATCGCCATTGTCATCGTCAACCTCGTCACCGTCACCATCATCAGCATCACCACCAGCAACATTATCACCATCACCCCTCCTCCCCCCCGCATGCTCCTCCCCGACCTTACCTGTTGCCATGCCGATGCCCCACCCGCCACCCTCTCGGCTGGGCCTCTCGGGTGCGCGAGCGTCGGCTGCTGCGGACCCCATGGGATCGGCCGATCGGCCGGCAGACAAGAAGCTTGTCAGCCAGCCTGGGCTGGTGCAGCCTGTGCTGACGCCGTCCTGCCGGGCAGAGCGAACGAGTTTGGAACTAAGCTGGACGAGCGGACGAGGATGGAGGAAGCAGAGGAAGAAGGAGGGAGGGGCAGAAGACAGGGACAGGAGAGAACGGGGAGGAGAATGGGGAGGAGGAGAGGTGGATGGTGCCCCCAGGCGGGTTCCAGGAGCCCGGGAGGGCGAACGCGGGCGGTCGTGCAGCGACCAGTCGGGAGCCGCCTGCCGCAGCCCAGCTCGTGACCGGCAGCCAGCAGAGCGGCCCCGCCCCGCCGCCAGGAGGGGCCCAAACTGAGCGGGTCCGCCGTCTGAGCGTGCGGCTGCCCAGAAAGCCTTGGGGGCTCTGCCCGACCTCCCCAGCCGCCGCCCCGTTCAGCGCGACGGCGAGGGGACGCAGGGGCGAGGCTCCGAGGAGGGAGCCACCCCTGGCAGGAGGGCAGGAGAGGCACCCATCGGCGGCGCGTTCCGGGGGAAAGGCAGGGGGGGCTGGCCTTCACAGAAGGCTCGGAAGGCCACCAGGCTTCCGAGAGAAGCATTCTGCGCCTTGAAGCCACAGAGGGTCTCTCCCCCCTCTCACTTCCCCCCTCGGCGCGCCGCCGAACCCCGACCTGGGACCTCACGCCCCATGCGCGGCACGGCCCCACACCGCCCAGCGCCGATCGTTGGCGAGCAGGGAGCGCCGTAAGCGGCAAAGGGCGCCCAGGGATCGGGCACCCCTTCCCCCGCCTCCTCCTCCTCATCCACCTCACTCTCCTCTTTTTCTTGGCCAAGCCACGGGAGCGAGCGCTCCAGACGTTCCTCCTCCTCCTCCTCCTCCTCATCCTCCTTCTCCTCCTCTCCTCCTCCTCAGCAGCAGCAGCGTCAGCATCAGCATCAGCATCAGCATCATCCTCCTCCTCCTCCTCATCATCATCATCATCATCATCATCATCAGCATCATCATCATCATCATCATCATCATCATCATCATCATCATCATCATCATCATCGTCATCATCATCATCGTCATCATCATCGTCGTCATCGTCGTCGTCATCATAATCGTCATCGTCGTCGTCATCATTATCATCATCATCATCATCATCATCGTCGTCGTCAGCAGCATAGTCATCATCATCATCATCATCATCATCATCAGTCAATCAATCAATCAATCAATCAATCAATCAGTCAATCAGAAGCATCGTCATCATCATCAACATCCACATCCTCATCCTCATCCTCATCATCACCGTCACCGTCATCAAGTTCATCATCAACATCATCATCAGCAGCATCATCATCAGCATCCTCATAATCAGCATCACTATTAACATCATCATCATGATCATCATCATCATCATCATCATCATCATCATCCTCATCATCATCCTCATTCTCATCCTCATCCAAATCATCATCATCATCATCAGCAACATCATAAAAATCAGCATCATTATTACCATCATCAGCATCATACAGCCTCATCAGCATCAGCACCGTCATCATCGCCGTATTTGTCGTCGTCGTCATCGTCATCGTCATTTCCGTCATCATCAGCAGCAGCACCATCATCGTCATCGCAATCATCATCAGAATCAGCGGCATCATCAACATCATCAGCATCATCAGCACCATCAGTATCATCATCACAACCACCATCAGCAGCATCATCAGAATCCTCATCATCATCCTCATCAGCATCATCGTCATCATCATCTTAAGCATAAGCATCATCAGCATCATCATCGTCCTAATCATCATCATCATCATCATCATCATCATCATCATCATCATCAGCATCATCATCATCGTCGTCGTCGTCGTCGTCTTCATCAGTACGATCATCACCAACATCACCAGCAGTACCATCAGTATCATAAGTATCGTCTTAATCGTGATCATTGTCAGCATCAGGAACCGAATCGTCATCAACAACAACAACGTCATCGTCGTCGTCGTGATCAGCATCATCGTCATCGACATCATCATAAATATCATCATCATCATCATCACCAACAGCATCAGAATCATCATCATGAGCAGCAGCATCAGCAGCAGCAGCATTATCATCGTCATCGTCATCGTCACTGTCATCATCACCATCACCACCACCACCATTAACATCACCATCACCATCACCACCATCTGCATTACCATCCTCACCATCCTCGTCCTAACCATCATCCTCATCTCACATGTCCACACGCTCCCCTAAATCGAAGGTCGACTGACTCACTCGAGAACTCGTGCACCTGGGCCGATCCAAGCGATACCCATCGACTCAGGAGGGCGATACCCATCGACTCAGGAGGAGGGGTGTAGCCCTGTGTCCGACTAATATTATCGAACAGCGGCAGTCGTTACCGTGCTCATTATCATGATGGTCGTTGCCACCACCACCGCCGCCATCACCCGCCTCATCGAGGACATACATAGCGTTGATAAAATCACCACCACCAGCATCATTACCACCGTGATACCATAATCATCATGATCACCATCAAAGACAACATCATCAAAATGACAATGGTAGTGATCAACAATATCACTGACATCATCAGCAGCAGCATCATCATGATCATCATCATCATCGTCATCATGATCATCACCATCATCATCATCATCATCATCATCATCATCACCACCATCATCATCATCATCGTCATCGCCATCGTCATCATCATCAGCAGCAGCATCACCATGATCATCATCAGCAGCATCGTCATCAACAACAACATCATCATCAGCAGCATCATCATCACCATCATCATCACCATCATCATCATCGTCATCGTCATCGTCATCATCATCAGCAGCAGCATCACCATGATCATCATCAGCAGCATCGTCATCAACAACAACATCATCAGCAGCAGCAGCATCATCATCCGCTCCATCTGGATGAATAACAATGCTTAGGAAATAATTTCCGGAGATCTGCGCGAATTTCTCGGGTCGGCGCTGGCCTAGCGCGGATCCAAGAAATCCGCGCGGAGCTCCGAGAAAGCTTATGCTTATTCCTGTGCTGTTTCCTCGAAGACCGCTTGTACCACCAACGCAAACAATAGCATTACCACCATCATCATCATCATCATCATCACCACCACAACCACCATTATCAGCATCGTCGGCCTCCTCACCACCATTCTGCCCCAGGTCCCTCAGATCCTTATCGGGCTCTTCCCAGCGGTTCTCGCAGAGGGAGCGCACGTCAGACGCGGGCGACCCGGCCGACGCAGACGGCCCTGCAACCTTGGCTGGCGCCAGCTGGAGACCAGGCGCGTATTCGTCCTCGCGGCGAAGAGAAGAAGGAGGAGGAAGAAGGAGGAGGAGGCAGCGGGGAGGAAAGGGAGAAGGAGGAGAAGGAGGACGAGGAAAAGGGAACAGGGAGGAGACGGGAGACATAAGAGAGGAGGACCATTGCAAACCCAAGACTCATCAACGATGTTGGGATACCCTCTC
>CAUYUJ010011336.1:1176150-1183650 GCA_963575745.1 Prorocentrum cordatum | reverse complement strand
CGGGTATCCGTTTCGGGCCTCGAGGGAGGCACCGCGTCGCCACGGCCCGATGGGCCTCGGCATTGTGGTCCAAGAAATGCCCGAAACGTCCAGAAACCTCGAACCTCGAAGCTTCAGAGAATTGCGGGGAGATTAGACCACAAGCGACGAACACTTCCATATCCGCGCCCTCGCGGCCTGGACGCCGAGGAGCGGTTCCATTGGATGCGCGACCTCGGATGGGTTCCGCGTGCTGTCCACTCGCCTCCACGAGCCACCTCGGGGGCACAAGGTGTGGAGACCCGCATCCCCCAGGAAGCGCGCCCCTGAGCAGATCCAGGGGGTCGGTTGTCGACCCCCTGGCACAAAGCCCCTCGCGACGTGGGAAGAACACGACGGGACGGGCTGGGACAGCGGTTCCTCGGCTGGCCCCGGGGCCGTCAAAAACGGTGCGGAACGAAGAAGCCTTGAAATGAAGAGCCAATCCCGGCAACCAGAAGGTCGAGACCTCTCTAGCTCCACGCTGTAGTAAACGCCTGAAGACGCGGAGAGGAGGAGGAACAGGAGGAAGAAGAGAAAAAGGAGGAGAGGAGGAGAAAAGGAAGGAGAGGAGAAGGGCTGACTGACTGACGCGCCCTAACACGGCGAGATCCCCCAACTAGACTAAATGTACATTAACTCCAAAAGATCGTGCGGCCCGTACCAGACACGGACGTTAATTCGCGACAGCATGTCTCCAGCTACACCCCACAACGTTTTGGGGTCACGGGTGGCCTGCATTTTGAGCCTTGTCGCCCACCTTGCCTGGTCCCACCTGCTTACACGACCCTGAAGGCGACCTAGTGAGGGTCTTTGAAGTGGAGGCTGGGCTGTCCCAATTTATCCTGACCTGCGTGACCCAAGAATGGCCCTTCTCAGCCACAGCTGGGGCTGCTACGCTGCTGGGGCGCCGTTCCAGATGACTGAACCAACTTAGCAACGACTGGCAATGGACGCTCGACCACTGCTGGGCCGGGAAGGCTCGCAGAGGAGGAAGAGGAGGGGAAATCAAGAAACCAATCTGGGCAACAGGAGGGTCGAGACCGCTCAGGTTCCACGTTGTGGTACAGGCCTGAAGAGGTGGAAAAGAGGAGGAGCAGTAGGACGAAAAGAAAAAGAGGAGAAAAGGGAGGAGAGGAGGAGGAGGAGGAGGAGGAGGAGGAGGAGGAGGAGGAGGAGGAGGAGGAGGAGGAGGAGGAGGGGGAGGGGGAGGAGCCAGCGTCCCTGGGAGCGGTCCGTCCTGCCTTAAACGCGCCCGACGCACCCTCTGAGCCACTCAGGGTCTCGGCGGCGCAGTACAGCAGGTCGGAGTCGGCGGTCACGAACCAACGTCGTTGGGCGCCTCATCGGTCACGGAATTCGGCAAGTATGCGTCAACCTCCGCGCCCGTGGGAGCAGAAGAAACGATGGCGGGGGGAGCCCCCGCCGAGTCGAAAGAGACGGCGACCATGACGCCGAATGGGTCGGTACGTACAGCGCAAATCGAGTCGGTGGCACCGCCCATGAACAGGAGGTCGACATGAACGGGTGGAGCCTTGCTGCATGAGCGGAGCTGCAGTAAGTCACGATGTCGATAAAAGAGGGGCCCCTGGCACCACGCGACCCGACCGCCTTAGCACAGCGCAAGCAGCTAAGGCACCCAACTCGCACCCGTGGTCATTAGCGACTGCGGCATAAGGCCCTTGTTCAGGAAGAGGAGGGCCGCCCAGCGCCATCAGGTGGGGGAAGATGCCCGGCAGGAGGCCTATGTGCATGGCGATCGGGCTCAGCGGCGGCAGGACCTGTAGCAGCTCCGTCGGCATGAGGCCGAAGCCTAGTAGTAAGCTGAAGTAAAGGTACGCTAGCAACCTCGTCTGGTGGAGGAAAAACCCGGGGAGAGCTGGATCAACAGCGGCAAGACCCGCAGCAGCGCCACCGACATGAGGCAGAAGCCCTGCAGGAGGCTGGCGCAGTGGGAGAACGCCAGCAGCGTCATCGGGTAGCAGAAGAAGCGCATGGAGAGCGTGATCAGCAGAGGCAGGACCCTCAGCAGCTTCATCGACATCCGAAGAGCCCAGAAGTCCAGCAGGCGCGTCTCCCTCATGCTGGTGCGGCTGAGGACCATGGTGTCCACCACCTTCCTGCGATGACCACGACGTGTCGAGAGACAGGTCGTACATATCAGGGGCACTGCGAACAGCAGCACGCAAACGCCAAAGAGCTGCTGACAGCGGCTGTGCAGAGACACAGTGTGGAAGTAGCTGAGAAAGGCGCCCGTGCCGCCCGATGGCGACAGCATCCTCGGTGATCTCGCTCATGTGGGAATCTCTGCCAGCAGCGACAAAGCGGCAGGCTAGAAAGTAGTTGCATGCTGGTCTCGTTGCAATCCGCGGCCCGACCTCCAGGACCGTCAGCCAAAAGAAATCGAGAGCATCAAATGGGGTGCTAGTCGGCGCAGCGTCACCATGAAGATCGGCAGCAGCATGGCGCCCCACTGTCTCTACACCGGGAGCGACGAAAGCTCCAGCAGCCAGCGAGGTTGGAGTCTCGACGTGAGCGTCGAGATTGGTCACAAGCGGTGCAAAATGAGAAGAGCGTAGGGCCTCCGCGACATTTTACCCCTGGCCTCTGAAAGCTCCCCCCACGAACTCACGAGCACAGGGAGCGATAGCGTTAGACAGACTCTATATGGCAAACCGAAGCTTCAAGCAAAGTGGGGCAAACCGAGCTTCAAGCAAAGCTGGCAGGCCTGGGGCGCGCTCAAGATCACCATCACCAAGAAGGAGAGGACCGCCGAGAAGCGCCCTCGCAGCGCCAGTCGCAGGAAGGTGCTCACGAGGGACGGGCTGAGCAGCCAGATGGCCATACGAGGCAGTAGGTGGAACCACTGAGCCTGGCGGACATCCCGAAGAGCTGGACGAACGCCACGTGCGTCCCGCAGTGCACCGTCAGCACCCAGACCCACGCGAGCAGCAGCACAAGGGTTGCCACCAAAATGAGATGATCATCAGCAACAGGACGATCGAAGCCAGAGACTTCCTCGAGGGCGTCGTCGGAAGCCCTTCTCCGAGCGAAGCGGGCTGTGTAAAACCGCGAAGGGAAGACGCCGGATGGCGAGGACCACGGCGTCCTCTTCGCAGCCAGAGCGGCTGTGCACTGGTCCAGGGCCTCCCACGTAGCAGGACAAGAGGAAAGGAGGGCGGTCGCCTTCTCCATCTGCTCCATGCTCGCGCCAATGTTCGATAACTTGCAATCGCCGTCAACAGGTACATCAGCCCAGCGCGTACGAGGTCCAGCAGCGCGGTCCTGTTTGACCCGCATGGCCGTGATCTCCCGCAGGGTCCCCTTCCACTGGCGCGATCTGGAGGATCAGCATGGGCAGCGCCGCCCTGTCGTCCATGAGGTTGCCGTCCAGCTGGCCCTTGAAGTGGTTTGTGATGGTGTTTGGCGGCGTCGGCCATCTCCAGCGCTGTGCGAGCAGCCGCATGGGCGGCAGGGGAGAGCACACCACGGCGGAGAGCACGGTGTGCGCCACTTTGCCAGAAGCCGCAGTGGTTATGCCGTACGCGAGCCCATCTCCGTCGAGCATGCGATAGAGTGCCTTGCCA
This sequence comes from Prorocentrum cordatum, assembly GCA_963575745.1. NCBI lineage: Eukaryota > Dinophyceae > Prorocentrales > Prorocentraceae > Prorocentrum > Prorocentrum cordatum. The sequence continues at coordinate 1,180,045 of CAUYUJ010011336.1, read as the reverse complement.
AGGGCCATTCGCTCCACGTCAGCCCTATCAGCCTCATCTACCTCCACGAACGCCTTCTCGGGGGCACGATGGGAAATGGCGTACCAAACATCCTGCTCAGAACGGCGACGTTGAGCGGCAGTGAACGAAGCCCCCGCGGTAGGGCAGCCACCCAGGATCTACAGCTCGGCATGGAAGGACTGCACGTAGCAGCGCCCACGCAAAGGTGGGGGACGCGCAAGTAGAAGGGGCAGGCCACTAGCATCCAGATGACGCCGCCATCCCAAAGAATCCCGCTCGCGGGCGGGCGCGCGCAGACACCAGGAGCCAGGGCAGGCCCGGTAGCTCTTGCGCCAAAATGGATACGGAGGAGGAGGGGGAAAAGGAGGAAGAGGAGGAGGAGGAGGAGGAGGAGGAGGAGGAGGAGGAGGACGAGGACGAGGAGATTGACGTTGTCGCGGCCACGGCCAGGCGGAACTCGAAAGACTGGCCAGAATGGGTGTGCGGGAGGAGTCCAAGGACCGATCTTGAGCGACATTTGTGACTGCGCGTTGCTCCGACGTCGTGTTTTCACGAAGCCGTTTGAAAATCCACCTGGCATGCCCATTGAGATTTTCTCTCGGAAATGATACAAGAGAAAAAACTCAATCCGATTGATTGTTTTAGGGCTATAAGGCTATAGGGCTATTGGGCTGCAGGGCTATGGGGCTATAGGGCTATAGGGTTATATGGGCTATAGGGCTATAGGGTATTGGGCTATAGGGCTATAGAGCTAATAGGGCTACAGGGCTATAGGGCTATAGAGCTATAGGGCTACAAGGCTATACGGCTATAGGGCTACTGGGCTATAGGGCTATAGGGCTATAGGGCTATAGAGCTATAGTGCTTTAGAGCTATAGGGCTATAGGGCTATAGGGCTATACGGCTATAAGGTTATTGGGCTATAAGGCTATATGGCTATAAGGCTATAGGGCTATAGGGCGATAGGGCGATACAGCACCCGGCCACCCGGGCACCCCCAGGCATCTCTGGGCACCCCCGGGCACCTCCCGGCACCCCCGGGCACCCCCGGGCACCCGCGGGCACCCGGGCACCCGGGCACCCGGGCACCCGCGGGCACCCGGGCACCCGCGGGCACCAGACACCCGGGCACCCGGGCCAGCCACCGAAATCGGCGACCCACCTCAGCTAACCATCTGTATCCGCTAGGACCCCTACAGAGGCAAGCTCTGATTGGGGAACAACGTGGAAACTGCCAGATGCACAAGGCCATTTCCGAAAGATGGCACGCAACACCCAAGGCCTGCCATCGAACGAAGGGATCTAGAGCTGAGTTCTCCAACTGGGGCCGTATGACAAGCTTCCACAGGGAGTAGCGGCAAGAAGATGAGGATGCAGGAAAACGAGGGAGCTGGAGACTGAGAGGTGGGACTGCGGGGACGCGCAGCGCAGCGGGTTCGAAACGAGGGCGAGGGCGGGGATCAAACGAAACAACACGACGGGCTGAAACAGCTACCTCATGAAGACAAGCAAGTCCTTTGAAACCTGGCGAACTTCGACAGGAACTCCTGCTGAACAAACTGGAGACGCAACGAAGACATAGCAATGCCACAAGTCCAAGCATGGATTGTACCTGCATGGATGGACTGCCGGGACCGTACATGTAGATCCGAAAACGCACGCACGCACGCACGCACGCACGCACACACACACGCACACTGACACGCACACGCACACGCACACGCACACACACACACACACACACACTCACACACACACACGCGCACGCACGCACGCACGCACGCACGCACGCACGCACGCACGCACGCACGCACACCTACACACACACACACACACACACACACACACACACACGCGCGCACGTACGTACACGTACACGTACACATACACGCACACACTTTTTGCGTCGGTGGCTAAGCAGAATGACGGCGCTGGCGGAAGATCACAATTTGGACAAACCAATGCGAATTAAGGCGCAGTGCACGGGGGACAAAGGAGGAACGCCCGACGACGGCGGGAAGGAGGAGGAAGGCGAGCCCGCTCACAGCGGGGCTAGGCGGAGGCGGGGGAGGCGCCGGGGGGGCTGGGCCCAGCGGCGGCAAGGCGGCAGCTGGGGGGGTAGGCCAACCGGGCGGCAGCCGGAAGCAGGCGCCCAGGGGGGGGCACTGCCCAGCACAGGCTGGAAACGGGAGAATGCAAACACACACACACACACACACACACTTCCCGTCGGCGGCTGGGCAAAGGTTACTGTTCTGGCGATCTGGCATTAGTGGGGCGCGCTAGATGCAAGTTGGGCCGCAGTGCACGTGAGGAGAAGAGGAGACACTGGCGCGACGGGGAGAGAGGAAGCTGGGCCAGCTCAGGCAGGTCATCGGCTGCGACGGAAGGAGCGCCGACGGGGGGGGGGGGGGCAGCTGCGGCGCCGGGAAGCACCTGGGGGGAAGGCAACCGACAGCGGCCAGGCAAAGCCTGGCGGGGAAGCAGGTACCACGAATGGGCAGGTATGAACGACCAGACCAGCCAATCAATATCAGTCCGAGGGAATACCGTGGGGGCTGACGCGGACAAGCAGCAAGCGAGTACAAACAGAAAAGCGTGTCACATGTTGATGCAGTCACCACACCAATGGGGGAACTGGCGGGGCAGGCAAACCCAGCGGTTAGGCGCAGCGCCGAGATCCGGTGACCTACGAAGCGCGATGGGAGGTGGGAAGGGCGGAGCACAGGCAGCCACGAGTGCGCTGCAGTGAGCGCGGCTAGAGCAGGCCGGCACGAAGGCGGTGGACAAAGGACGAGGAAGCAGAGCCACGCCATCAGGGGGGGCGGCGTGGAGCTGGGAGCGCCAGCAGGCGGGCGGGCGGGCGCCGAGATCTGGCGGCCTCCGAGGCGCGGGGAGGGGGGGAGGCAGAGCAAGGCGCCAGGGTAGCGCGGCAGCAACCCGTCCACCATTAGGCAGGCGGATGGACGAAAGGCTGGCCTGAAAACCAGGCTGGCGAAGGGTGACTTGGCAAGGGGCAACCGAGGTCGGTCGGCCAGGCGCGGGGCGCGGCAAAGCGGCGGAGGGTGTCGCTTCTGACTGGGCCTCGTTGGGGGAGCTGGACCAGAGGGTTTGCTGGTGCCGGCGGCAAATTCGGCAGCCATGGCACTCCCGCCGCGCACTTGGGAGGTCGTCTGCGGGGCGGGGGCACGGGGCCCACCCCCGCCCCGCCCGCGGCCCCCCTCTCGCATGCGCCTCGCACCTCAAATGGAGGGCAGCAGCGTTGGCTGGGACTCCGGGCGCGCAGATGGGGAGTCGTCTTATTTCACCCCCAGCACGGGGCGCGCTGCGGGCGAGGCGCGGCCAGGCGGATCCAACCAGTGCGCGGGAAGGTCGGGAGGGGCAGCAACCTGGACATGCCTCGTCGCACTGCCCACGCATCGCACGTCTGCAAGGGTGCGTCCGTCGGGCCCTCCATCTCGGGCTCATCGGCGGGCCGATCAGCCGCGCGGCCTGGAATGACGGCAGCGCGAACGGCGCCAGCAGCGGCATCCGGGCCGAGGGGGGATGATCAAGCGCCACGGCGTACCGATAAGCAACCTGATGCAGGAAGTCCGCCAGCAGACTAGGATGACTGCTGGGCTGCATAATTGCCCCGACGAAGGCGCAGGTGGAGTTCGGGGGGCGAACCGGATGCCGGGCCAGAGCCACAGCCACGCACCAACTCCAGGCGTTCAGCACTGGCTTCGCCCTGACCGCACAGCGGGCAGCAGCTGCCAGGGCTGGCGCCGAGGGAAAGGGCGGGGCGGGGAAGGGCGTCGTCGCGGCACAGGAGGCGCCACAAGGTGACCGCGCCGAGCGCTGCCCACTCGGGGCCGTCGCGAGCCCATGGGCCAAGACAGGACTCGCACCAGGC
>CAUYUJ010011336.1:1098650-1171150 GCA_963575745.1 Prorocentrum cordatum | reverse complement strand
GTCCGTTGGGCCGCAGACACCCGACGTGAGATCGTCCACGGGCTGGTCCTGAAAACCCTCTTGGGCGCCTCCTGGGCCGCCATGGTGCAGTGCACGGCGGGTTCGTGCCATGGCGAGTTCGGCACCGGTCCCCGACACCGCGCGGATCGGTCAACCTTGAGCGATCGGCGCTGTGCGAAGCGGTGGCTCGTTCAATGTCGATCGCTTCTCGACCACTGTGGGCATTGAACCTTTAACGCCCGCGGCGGGGTCGCCGCCCCGTCGACACGAAACGAGCCTGCCGTGCGTCGCTAGCATACTATGACTTCAACATCATCGACATTTCGGTCTAAATGAAATGCATGCGCTGAAGCCCATCAAATCGTACTACTGCCAACGACGAGGCAATGAGGCAAACGATATTGGAGGCAACAGGAGGACAAGAGTAACAGACAACCATAAGCTGTCTCGCTCAGGGTTCGGATTCGGGTGTCCGATAAATCCGTTGAAACGAAATTTGAAAGAAAATGAATCGCGCGACCCTCTGGCTGTCCCGACTGAGAACACATCAGCCGCTCTTTTCTTACCACGACTCAGCAACCATATGATTCGCGCAGTCTCTGCAAGACGATGAGGAACAAAGTTCACGCAACTCGTCACACCGAGCTCACGCAGCTCATGCTGCGGTGGGTTGCCATAGAGGCACCGTCATGATTTGCATTCTGCTTTGGGAACAATCGAAGTGGTTTGCCATGGGCCGCTCGCACTTGCCTGGTACATTTGTTTAGGAACGGGGCCGAGCGGGTTATTTCCCAGGGAACAGCCAAACCCTCCCAAGGAGAACGGCCGACTCCGATGATATAACGTCTACAACACCTTCCTTTCCAAGAACCTGAAACAGCACGCAGACGTTGCCACATCGAAACAAGAAACAGTGCCAGTAACAGCACGAATAACTTGTCACGCTATCGTCCCCCATTTAAGGCCCGTGGTTGGAGGGCATCGAAGAGTGAATATATCCCCGAATGGGAAAAACGAGTTTGAGAAAGGTGACCCATTGAAACAACTACGCCCAAAAAGCTGGTGAGATGTGGCGGGCGTTGTGGCGTTCTTGCAACACTGGGCCAACATACGCGCCGTGCGCTTAGAATCCCACCAGCCCTTCCGGCGAAGGTGGTCTAACGAATGTGTTTCGTGCATGTTCAAAATAACCAAAGACACACTCGCTTCGGGGAAGCTTACCTCCCCCCCTCCCTGGGTCTGGTCTGGGGGGGCGCGATCGGTCAGAACGCCAAAAATAGCGCAAAATGGCTCAAAGAAGAACAACTATGCTCCATGATGGCCTCCAAGATGGCTCAAGATAGCCGACGATGGTTCAAAATAGCGTCCGGCATACCTCCAAGAGGCCCGACGAGGGCCACACGACAAGGACGGACGAACGACAACGACGGCGGGACACGACATGCAGACGACAGAGCAAGAGAAGAGAGGGAGGGAGGGAGCGTTGGACGGAGAGAGGGGGAGAAGGGAGGGAAAAACAGGAAGAAGGGAGGAGGTCAGCCGCGCCAGTGCCGGCAATGCTTTCAAGGGTGGTGCGCGAGAGGCATTCTAGGAGAAAAACAGCGAAGGCCAATCGGCCCAGCGAGAAAAAAACTCCTTCAGCAATGCGGACAAAAGTGATTTAAAGTCTCGCACATTATCTACAATAACGTCTGGCATCAAATTGTAGATACGCGGCACTCCGATAGCGGAACGGAGTGAATAATCAGAGGACGTAAACCTAGGCTCGTCCAGGTGGCGAAAGTGGCGGGGGTGGGAGCGAGGGGAAGGAGGGGAGGAGGCGAGGCGGAAGAAACGGGAAATCACCCCGAGCATGGCGATGTCCCTCATGACAGATAAAGGCGCGAAATTAAACTACTGCTAAGCGTCGAGTAGCTGCACGTTAACAGCGCGAAGAAACCGAGTTAAGACAGCGGAACGAAGCGCGGGCAACGGCTGGCGTTCTGCATTCGAGAAAACTCGAAACGTGGGCTTTAAAAGAATCAGCAGCTCAGCGTCAATGCGATATCTCCGCAAACGCGAAATTGCAGACACGCGCCAACCGGCGTCGGACACGCAATTGTCTATGGCCTCTTACATGAGGAGCTGGCGCGCCTCTGCTTTCTGCAAGGAAACTGGTTCTTGCCAAAGGCGTCGATGCGTTCGAGCAGCGGCAGAATGTTGTGCAAAGGTGAAACCCGGTGTAAACGCCGTGCTGCTGGCCATGCACCGGTAAACAGTGCGCCGGGCTAGCTTTGCAAGCGGGGTAGCCAGAGCGGGGGCACATGCCTTCAAAACTCGAGTAGGATCAAATCGGGCACGGTTCCGCTATAGTCCTTGAAATCTGTTTCAAACAACGCGCGCAGATGACGAGAGCGGGAGTAGAGGAGGGGGAACTTCAAAAACGGGCGAGGAAAAAAACAACTGATGACAACTTCGAACAATTCCCATGTCCATACAAACGTGGACGCTCACGACCCGTCGCTTCGTGGAAAACAACTTAAACAGGCTTCAAAAATCTATGTGTCAGCTGGTCTCACAGGCGCCACCATTGCTTCGAACCGTGCTGGAAAACTGTTCAGTTTGCGCCGGGTCCGGCCTACCAAAACGGCGCGTGCAACGACAAGTCCGCCACTGCAATCCGCGTAAACTTGAGGGGAGGCTGCCGTGCTTGAAGCATCAAATGTCCCTTGCACTTAGTCTTAAACATCTGTCACCTAGCCAAGGGTGAGACGAAAAAACAAAGCCCGTAGAAAAAGGGATGCACTCAGCCATAAAATCAAATAAAATCGCAACAATTCTATCCACGATTTCGTCTGGACGAGCCGTATCGACGGCAATGGAAATTACGATTCATTCGAACCCAATCGACAGAATCATAGAGCCAATGAATTCGTTTCACATGCTCGAAAGACAAAAAGAGAACAAGGGATGCGAAGGAAGATAAGACGATGATCAAACAGCTCGCTGAAAACTTCGATTGTTGAATCGGGAGCACCACTAAAACTAAATCTACCAAGTGAGGGCGTCTCGTGGGTGACTGGACGCGCTGCGTCAAGCCGCTTTCGCGAACCAGTCTCGCAAAACAAAAAACAAAACAAAAAAAAAATGCCAACGAAATGTGTAAAGAAAACTGAAAACACGAAATACGGTGGCCGCTTACATCCCAAACTATCACAGAATGCACGCGCTTAGCTTTCAGTCGGGACCACTGAACAACCAGGCTCTTAATAGACGCGATTCGCTGTAGCGAGGCGGCCGGTAAAAACAGCCTGAGAACACCGCGTCGCAAATAGAATGCACAATGACCCAAAGAAGCTTAGCATCTGCAGACAAATGACTCGCAAAAGTAACTGGGAGGCGGCGGTAAGCCGTCAACCTTGGCTACCGCCGCGAACTCGTAGAGCTTCCTTGTGATATACATGAATGGCATGCGGGCGCGGCAATCTCGCATTCCGCGCGCGCGAGGGCGCGGTTTCATGGAGGCGGACGCGAAGGAGAAGAAAGAGTGCGGAGAAGGAGGCGGAGGAGGCTGAGAAAGGGGAGGAAGAGGAGGAGAAGGAGCAAGAGGAGAAGAAGGAGGGGGAGAAGGAAGAAGAAGAGGATGACGAGCAACAGGAGGAAGGGTGGAGGGGGAGAAGGGAGATGATGATGAGGAGGAGGAGGAGGAGAGAAGAACAGAAGAGAAGGAGGAGAAGGAGAAGGAGGAAAAGGAGCTGATGGAGGAGGAAGAGAAGGAGAAGAAGGAGGAGAAGGAAGAGGAGAAGGAAGAGCAGGAGGAGGAGGAGGAGGAGGAGGGGAAAGGAGAAAAAAAAAAAAAAAGGAGGAGGAGGAGGAGACGGAGAAGGGAAAGTGGGAGGAGGAGGAGAAAAGAAGGAGAAGGCGAAGAAGAAGGAGGAGGAGCAGGAGAAGAACGTACTATAGGCGACTGTCTGGCGATTTCCTGTTGAGGGGTGTGCTTCCCAACTCCCTAGATTGCCTAAATTAAATACAGAAATCCAACACCGTCTATAAAAATGAAAGAATGCAACTTGCTATTTGGTTCCAGCTCTGGTAGCAGACCGATCTCAGGCGTCTAGACTGTAGACTGATGCGTCGTAGCATTCCCTGTCGATTGCTGCGCATCTCAGCCCCTTGGCTGGCCTAGATCTCGAACTGGACTCAGGAAACGCACATCACCTCAAGTATAATGTTAACAATGCAAATAAGTGCCCAGTCGCAGCTGTGGTTGCAGGCCGAACTCAGACGTCTCGATACTGTAAGCGAATGTACCTGGTGACCTCCTGCTTCGAAAAATGCCTGTCAGCCCATAGCCAGCCTACAGCTCGAACAAAGAAGAGAAAACTATCATGATCTCTTAGATAATTCGCAGAATACGAACAGTTGTTCTGGTTCCAACTCTGGTACTAGACCGACTTCAGGCATCTAGATACTTGAGACTAGCGCTCCTCTTGAGATTATTTCGATTGCTGTGCCGAACAAAGCTGCACCTCATCTGCAGCACGATTTAAGTTAAGAACATCATATTCATCTTCTTATATATATATATATATATATAAAAAAAATATTCATCTTTTTATATATATATATATATTTTTTTTTTTTTTAAAAAAAAAAAAAAAAAAAAAAAAAAAAAAAAAAAAAAAAAAAAAAAAAAAAAAAAAAAAAAAAAAAAAAAAAAAAAAAAAAAAAAAAAGGGTACGAAAAGTTTGTTTGGTTCTAGCCCTGGTAGCAGACCAAGTTCGGGCATCTAGATACTCGAGACGAACCCCCCTGATGATTGCATCTCGATTGCTGTGCCGAGCAGCTCCGTACCTCATCTGCAGCTCGAGTTACGCGAAGAAAACCATTATCACCTTTTATACAAAATAGCAGAGTACGAACAGTTTTTTGGTCCCAGCTATGGCAGCAGACCGAGCTCGGGGATCTAGATAATTACCTGAGACCAGCGCTCCCGAGGATTCCGTTTCGATTGCTGTGCCGAACAGCTCTGTAGCTCATCTGCAGCTCTAGAGCTACGTCGCTTTGCCGCTTCGCTCGTGGGTAAGCTCTACGAGTCATTCCACGTCCCGGATGCACTACACCTGCGGCGCGCGCACAGACCGTTTCCGGACTCGCCCTCGAGACTTAGCAAGTCGTTTGCAATGGCGCCGTCGCGGCAGCAGCCGGCATGTCTCAAAATGCAACTGCGCACGGAACAGAACGGGTTCGCGGCAGTTCCGAGCCAAGTAGCCCGCCGACGATGCGGAATTACTCAAGAGCTTCGCCGCTTCGCTCATGGGGAAGCTCTACCAGTCATCCCACGTCCCCGATGCACTACACCTGCAGCGCGCGCGCAAACCGTTTCTGGACTCGCCCTCGAGATTTATTCGTTCGCAATGGCGCCGTCGCGGCTGCAATCGGCATATCTGAAAGTGCAACTGTGCGCGGAAGAGAACGGGTTCACGGCAGACCAAGCAAAAGGTCAGCCGCGCGGTTCCGAGCCAACTAGCCCGCCGACGCTGCGGAATTACTCTAGACCTTCGCCGCATCGCTCACGGGGAAGCTCTACCAGTCATTCCACGCCCCTGATGCACTACACCTGCGGCGCGCGCGCAAACCGTTCCCCGCGCCCTTGAGATTTAGCCATTCGTTTGCAATGGCGCCGTCGCGGCTGCATTCGGCATGTCTCAACATGCAACTACGCACGGAAGAAAAACGAGTTGACGGCAGACCAAGCAAAAGGTCCGCCGCGCGGTTCCGAGCCAACTAGCCCGCCGACGCCGCGGAATTACTCTAGAGCTTCGCCGCTGCCCTCACGGGGAAGCTCCACGGGCCATTCCCCGCCCCTGACGCACTACCCGGCCGGGCCACCGACGTGCATCACCATCGCCTGTGGGTTTGCCTAAGCCCTGAGATAGCCATAGCCAGCCTTAGAGAGAGCCTCCTGGACCCCGACATTTTTGAGCGAGAAAAGAATGAACCTGACCATGTCCTTTCTCGTTTTGGAGCGTTTCCGCATCCAGGGGACTATTTTCCCACGCCGTCTCCGGAGCCCCCTGGAACGTGCAAGGCCAGAGAAGGCCTCTCCCAAGATTTCACCCACTTTAACTTTAGTAGTAAGATCTTCACCGACGGAAGTGCCTCCAGACATGTGGTTCGTGAGCTTAGCAGGGCTGGCTGGTGCTTCGCCGGTTGGCGATCTAGGTGATTTCCAGGCCACGACGCATGGCCCTGCACCGCCGCGGTACCCCCAGACAGCGCCAGCTGGAGAGCTTGCCGCTCTCTGCCAGGCCGTTCTTTTTACGAGCGAACTCGGATTTTTTCACCGACGCCCACCTGGTGAAAGATCATTTTGCGTTGCCGAGGATGGACCAGCTGTCGCCCAAGCATTGCCACAGCGGGCCCCCCCTGGCTCATTTGCAAGACTGGTGGAAGATTCGGGGCCTCCACAAGGTGAAGGCCCACCAGTCCCTAGATGAGTGGACCAGCCAGTAGAATAAATCGCTTCGGTAATCGGGGCTCGTCTGGCTGCTGCGGGCGAAAGGGCACCCCAAGCTTTCTTTGATTCTGTCTAGCTCGCTTTGCAATTTCTCTCGCCAAGTCCGCGCTCAGGCAAGCAAGCCCAGAAGAAGACTAAAGAGCAACGTGCGCTGGCTGCTTGAAAACAATTGCACGCAAGAGAGGAAGGGAGAGGGAGGGAAGAGGGAGGGGAAGGAGGAGGGGGGAGAGAGAGAGAGGGGGAGCAGCAGCAGGAGGAACGACCGGGAAAGGAGGAGGGGAAGGACCGAGAGGGGGGGCCAGAGCCCAGACAGGCAACGCGCAGCGCGCGCACCCCGCGCTCCACGCAGGGCGGCTGGGGGGGAGGAGACAGGAGAAGGAGGAGGGAGGGGGCGACACGACGACGGACGGACGAGGACACGGCGGGACACGACAGCAGCACGACGCGACGAGGGAGACGGAGAGGAGGGAGGAGGAGGAGCAGGGAAGGAGGAAGGGAGGAAGGAGAGAAGGAGACAAAAACTAGCCACGCCATTTCGGCACCCACGGAGACGGTGAAAGGCGAGCGGCAGCCGGGGTTTAAAAATATCCGGCCAGTCTTCGGTGCGACGGGCCCAGGAACGCAGAAGGGCCTGGCGTCGGGATTGAAAATCGCAGACGCTCTGTGCGCAGACTACAAAATCAGGAAGCAAGTTGTAGACCCGCGTTGCCCCACTGCGGAGCGCAGCAGGTAAAAACTCTCGAAAACAAAAGCGTCCGTAACCCAGACCCGTGCAATAAATTACACCGAGAATGCTGATGTCCCGGCGAATGGACAAAATGCAAGGTTGAAGTAAAACAAAGCGTTCTAGACGAAATGTTCAGCGACCGCAGGAAGCGTGTTAAAACCGCGTCAACTGGAGCGAGTACAGACAAGAAGGCATGGTAAATTGCGACCGCACGATACTCTAGATAAGATAACACGTGTGCTTTGAAAAGGCAGACAAGTTCAGCGTCGGAATGAAACCGCCGCGCACGAATAAGCCTGCACACTTTCCACGAGCAACCGGCCGCGCAGCTGTCGACAGCGTCATACATCAGCACCTTGTAGTCGAAAGGAACGCCTAAGAACTTGAAATGATCGCCTACAGGCCGTGTGCGAGAAAATACATGCATGCTCTCATTGCTTGAGTCAAACTCTTTTGTTTTGTATGGAGCGAGGCATGGAAGCATGGAACGAGGCTCGGCATCGGTGAAGCATTTCTAAGCATCTCTCGTCAGCGACTGCTGCCTCAAGAGAGCGCCATGCATTCAAGTCGTCAGCACATATAACTTCTTCAAAAAGACCTCGGCCCGGACGGCCACGCAAGAATCAGAGGAGGAGGGAAAGAAAGAGAGGGGGGGGGGGGGGGGGGGAAAAAAAAAAAAAAAAAAAAAAAAAAAAAAAAAAAAAAAAAAAAAAAAAAAAAAAAAAAAAAAAAAAAAAAAAAAAACAACGCGGTCCATAGAGGCGGGCCGAAAATGGCCCCGTGGTAGACCATGTCTACCATGGTTATAGATCGGGCAAAAAACTGTCCGCCAATGACCACGCGAGCCTTTCTCTGCCGAAGCCAACTAACAAGAAGAGCCACGATTCGAGGTGCCACTCCAGCAAACGACAGTTTTTCGCTAAGAATGTCTGCTGAGACGCCATCAAAAGCACCGGAAACGTCAAAACAATATAATCGAACACGTAGGCCAAGAGACAAAGAAGCACGGCTGCCCGGCTAAGCAACGAATCGGACAACTTCCACCACTGTTGACTTTCTCGGATCCAAGCCGATGTCAAGCTTTCGAGCGCAGTGGCTAAGCTAGCTGCTAAGCTTCTTCCCGAATGGCCAAAACTACTCCTCTGCCTGCCCCTGTCTGGCACCCCATAGGGACTGTCTCCCAGTGTGCTTACGCCCAAGAAACAAAAAGGGAGGAAGAGGGAGCAACAACAAACGATAAACGACGAGGAAAGAGAGAGAGAGAGAGAGAGAGAGAGAGAGAGAGAGATGAAAAAAAAAAAAAAAAAAAAAAAAAAAAAAAAAAAAAAAAAAAAAAAAAAAAAAAAAAAAAAAAAAAAAATGAGGAGGACGAGGCGAACGGGGGGGGGGGGCAGGCTCGAAAATCGGCGACGCGCGACGCGCGCACCATGCTCTCCAAGCACATGCGCGAACGAAGCGACAGCTGAGCAGATCGGCCCAAGCAGTGTCTGAGTTAGCGATGTCTCGCAGTAAAACCTGGAGACAAAATTGAAATTCGTGCACAGATGGCGCGGCGACTACGCTGTCCAGCAGAAAATTACACACGCTGACTCTATCCAACACAGAACGTCAGGCAAAATCGGAAGCGCGAAGCGGGAGGGGGCCCGCCAAATGCCGGGCGTGCCGGCGAGGGGAACGAAGGGGGGGGAGGAGCAGGGCGGAAAAAAAGTGGCCCGGGGTGAGGCCAAAAACAAAACGATGGATAACGCCAAGCATGGCGACGTCTCGTCTGACAGAGAGCGGAGCCAAGGCAAGCATGGCAATGATGCATGAAAGTCTAAAACTGCCACAGACTGGCTCAAGCCATTTTGGCTCAAGTCATTTTGGCTCAAGCGATTCTGGCTCAAGTTTCATTGTTCACATTCTGTTCAGGCCCCCAGCACATCGTGCTCACCCGTGAATTGCACGAGTGCTTTCTGAGAGATTCGATTACGTTTCACGATTTCCTTTTCATCACGCCATGTCCGGTGCCGCAGCAGCTGCTGTTGCAGGCGAATCTACAGAGTTGTCTCAGAGTCTTTTCAGCAAGGGCGCCGAGAAGGGCAACAATCCTCTGAGTCGACTGGCCGATCGTCGCGCTGCTGTCCAAGCGGCAGTCCAGGCTTCACCGCCGAAGAAGTCGCTTCGGACAGGTGAGAACATCGGCATGGCAGCCGAGGCTTTTGCTCCCGCCCCCGCCTGGCCTGGCGCGCGCGGTGGTTCCTTGACCAGCCCTGCGGGTGGCAGTCTTGGACCGGGTGCGGGCGTTGCCCCCCCGGGAGCTGCTCCGCCCCCCTCCTCGGGAGGCGATGGTGCGTCGAGCCGCGCGCCGACCGCTCCTGGCGCGGGTTCGTCCCCCAGCGCAGCGGTCCCCGGCGCGGCTCTGGCCCCGGGTGCTTACGCGGGCGCGGGTTCCATCCCCCCGGCGCACGCGGCAGCGCCTTCGGGTGGCCTTGCAAGCGGTTCCCGGGCGGCGTATCCACTGGATTCATTGGCAGACGTTCCTTTGGCTCCAGAACCGGTTCCACCTCCACTTTCGGCGTCCGACAGCGAGAAATTGAACTACATCATCAGCAACATGCCAATCAGCGTCTCTATTCAGAATTCACAGATCGAGATGATGAAGGCCACGCGGGTTGCGATTTCTCAGGCTGTCGATCCCTTGAAAGACGGGATTGCCGATGTACGCAGTCGCCTCGACGCAGTGGAAGCTCGTCCCGCGTCTGGACTTTCCAAGGAACAGATCCTGCTGATCAATTCGATGGATGTGGCGAATCGACAGGTTGCTCTTTCTGGTTTCTCCACTGCGTTGTCGTTAGACAGCCGGACGAACGAGATTGAGGAGTATCTGCGCAGGTTTCAGAATGTGTCCGCCGCTTCTGCTGGTCATTTCACGCAGGGCCCGCGGAACGCGCAGACAACAACCAAAGTCTCGCACGTCGAGTTTTCCCCCGAGGTGTCTCGGAACAAGTTTCTAGAGAGTGCGAAGAGCATCGTTTTCAAGAGCGCCACCGGCAATATCACCGTGAGGCCCGCAAAGACTAAGTACCAGAAGCATCGTGATTGGGCCTTGCGGAAAGCAATTGAAGTATTGAAACAGGCCGTCGGTTCTGGCGTGGTTGTTGAGGCCGATTTTAAAAATCGCGTCGCCAAGGTTTCCGATTCGAAGGCATTTGAGCAATCCAGCACGGATTTCGAGGGAGTGTTTTTGCCTCCTTATTCGAAGCTTTCGTTGAAGTAGAGGTGTTGGGGGGCTCGCTTACCGTTTCGCCTCAATTCTGTTAGTTCTACTCCCGCCCTCCGTCAAACGGATTGCGAGCGGCCCCCAGGTCTTTCGTGTTCTTTTCGTTTCCGCCGTCGTGGTCCAAGATCAGCGGCATCCTTTCTGACACGCCAGTGCGGCAATGCAGTTCGTTTTTCTGCTTCATTTTCTGGGGCAAGCAGCGGAGTGCAACTTAATTCTGCGCATCCTGGCCCCTCAGACGGCGATTTTTCGAATCGCCTTACCCCGCGTTTTTCGAATCGCCTTAACCCGGATTTTTCGAATCGCCTGAACCCGGAATTTTCGACCGGCCTTACCTCTGTCGCTCGTCGTCCGCGCCCTCCTCTTCCTCTTTCCTGCCCCCAACCTGTGCTTCAGCGTGTGCGCGGTGTTGATTTTAATCAGAGATCCATCTCGTCTTTCTTCCAACCGAATTCGCCTCCCGGCAGGGGTCCGCGAGAAACCGGACCCTCACTGTCGGTTGTTTCACTGCACCTCACCATTTTGCATATAAACATCGACGGTTTTTCTAGTCATCGTGCCGAGCTTGAGGCTCGTTTGTCTTTTTTCCCCGCCCTCCCTTTGCTTGTTTTGATCAATAAGAGCAAACTCGACAGATCCTGTCCAACACCGTGCCTGAGCGGGTATTCTTCTTTGATTGACCGTAGGGATAGAAACGCCCACGGAGGTGGAGTTCTTATGTTTGCCATCGACAGATTTGCATGTTTATTCTCTCCCCTTCCTTATTCTACTCAGGCCGAAATTTTATGGACATTGCTTTTATTCTCAGCGCGGGCCCATCTTAATTGCATGTTGGTACCGTCCGCCCCGTTACGGCGAACTTGCAACGATAAATTCTTTCTCAGCAGAGTGGCCCCGACACGCGTCTCTAGCCATCGGAACCGTTCTCGTTGGAGACCTGAATTTACACCATGTTCAGTGGCTACGCTTTTCCAGACACACTAGCCCGGAGGGAATCGCGATGCAGAATTGGCGTTCATTACTTGGTTTCAAGGAATGCGTCAAAGCACCAACTCGGCGCACTAATCTTCTCGATCTTGTTTTAACAGATCTTCACGAGCAGATCGAGTGCGCGGTTCAACCCAAGATCGCCGACCATTCTCTCGTTCTCTGCTCTCTTTCGTTTCCCCCCCTCCTTCCGTCTACGGTCGCGCGCCGAGGATGGAAATATTCGGAGGCTTCCTGGTCGTCGCTTAGACGCCGTTTCCGGCAGACAGATTGGGAATTTATTTGCCGTTTCCGTCCAACCGAAGCCGCTGCACAGCTCACAAGCGTGATTTTAAACGGCATGCGAGATTTTATTCCGTCTGTCTTGATCCGGTCGTCGTCGTCGCCCCACCCTTGGCTGACGACGGATTGTCTAGATAAGGTGCGGCTGAAAGCACGGGCCGCGGGTTCGCCAGAGTTTCCATTTGCAGTCCGAGCTTGCAGCCATGCTATGTTGAATGCTTTTCACGATTATATCGGGCGCACTCGTGCTAAGCTTCGCTCGATCCGATCAGGCAGCAAAGGCTGGTGGAAGCTGTCTCGCGATTTAATGTGTAAAGTCTCCAAAGAAGTTTCGCCGCCTCTTCGAACTCCAGACGGCCCTTGGGCGATCCAGGCGGCCGACAAGGCAAACGAATTTGCAGGATCTTTTGAAGCAAAATGGCAGAGTCCAGTTTTAATCCCCCCAGCGTTTTCCCCTCTCCCTCCTCCCTCCTCGCCTTCCCTTGGCCCCCCTCCTCTCCGTCTCCGCTCCGCTTCGAAAGTCTTGAAAGATTTGCGCATTGACAGTGGCACGGGGCCGGACTTGATCCCAGCTCGTGTTTTGAAGGTGTGCTTTCTCGCTCGTCGTGTTCTGTCGTGCGGAGAGTGGCCGCGCTGTTGGACCATCCACTGGATTCACCCTCTTTTCAAAAACAGGTCGAAGCACGACGCTGGCAATTACGGAGGAATCCATCTTACTTCACAAGTGTCGAAGGTCGTGGAGCGGCTGATTGCTTCTTTGTTTGTGCCCCGGCTTGCGCGGGAACTGAGTTATGGTGATTTTGAATTTGCTTGCACGCCCGGCAGAGGATAGAGAGATGCGATAGAACGAGACGAGACAAACGCAGAGGCCGATGCGGCAATGCACGAGTGTCAGAACAAATTGCATTCCTGGGGGCACGCAAACGGTGTAGTTTTTGATGCTTCTAAAGAACGCATGCGGATCCTTTCTCATTCCTGGCCGCATGGTGACAGTTTCAAGTCTTTGGGAGTCACATTCGACAGCAAGCTTCTCATGGGAGATGCCATTTCTGAGTGTGCTTGCGAAGCAGGCTGGCGCTCCCGGTCTATTCTAAATTGTCGCCGTCATTATAACACTCGGGAGTTGATCTTTCTATACAAAAGCCACATCTTGTCGTATATTGAATACCGGACGGCAGCCATTAGCCACGCTTCATCCACCGCACTGTCCGTTTTAGACTCGCTTGAAGTAACCGAAGAGTCAGCACTGAAGGACACTGTTTGGCTCCGCTATCTGTCCGCCGAGATATTGCTATCCTCGGCCTTATCCACCGTAGTGCCATTGGTTTGGGACCTCTCATGTTTTCCCGTTTCTTCCGCCCCGCCTTTCCCCCTTCCTCTGTTCCCTCGTTCCTCTCGCCCCCGCTCTTCGCCCCTCCACAGCAGGCAACTTCAAGATCCATGCACAGGTCTCCTCTTGGAGGCGTCCGGTTGTACAATATCTTACCGGAAGCAATCGTGCACCAACCTACTGTCCACGATTTTCAATGCATGCTTCAATTGTTTCTGCGGTCCCGGGCCCACGCGGGAGACGTCCAATGGAAGGTTTTGCTTTCGTGGCGTCAGCCGTTCGCCTTCCACCCTCTTCTGGCTCATCGCGCGCGGGCGCCGGCCTAGTTTGTCCTTTCTCGCCTTTCCCCCCCCCCCCCTCCCCTCCGCCCCCGCCCCTCCCTGTCGACTTTTTTGTGCAAAGGGTCCCCCTTTCGATCGGCGGCCGCTTGCCTGTCTGAAGAAGAAAAAAAAACGGCGTCTAAAGGGGCGAGAGCAGAACAGAAAGCGAAATGGAATACACATGTCCTGTATTCGATGAGAAATAGAACTTGGGCCTTGCATAGTACATAATGTCAGCGGCATTGAAATCTGCAGCTTCGAAAACAAGTCCGGATTTTCCTTCCACAATCGCTGACACCAAACAAAATTGCTTTATGCATAAAAATTCTGAAATCGAAACAAAGAAGCTTGAGAGAATCTCCAAAAGGCCGGCTGCGCGAAATAATATGCGTGCTGTCCTTTCCAGGATCGAAAACAACCCTGTTAACTGGGCGCCGGCGGTAAACCGTCAACCTTTCTTACCGCCGCGGGACTCGCATAGCTTCCTGACAACATATAAGGTCGAAAAAAATGCAGAGAACGATTAGTTTTCCAGCCCAGGCGATTTCAGACCTCTCGATGCAACAGCCGAACGCCCCGATGCTTCTCAATTGTCTTCTGTACGAACTCTGTAGCTCTGCTACAGCCCCAGATACGTGCGTAAATCGACAGAAACCCTGAAGATGACTCGAACAATACGAATAGTTTGGCAAACCCAGCTCGATTAGCAGACCAAGTTCAGGCCTCTGAAAGCGACAAGCGGACGCGTCTGATGTCTCCGAATCGATTCCTGTGATTACCAGCCCTGCAGCCCCCCTAAAGCCCGAGTTAAAAGCAGAAAACCGACAGCACCTCTCAGCATGACTCGAACAATACAAATAGTTCCGCGGACCTAGTTCGGGCAAACCGAGTTCCGAGCTCTGGATTCGACAGGCGGACGCGCCTGATGTCTCCAAAACGATTCCTGTGATTACCAGCACTGTAGCCGCCCCACAACCCGAATTAAGTACAGAAAACCGACAGCACCTCTCAAGATGACTCGAATATTTTTTTTTCTATCGGACCTCTGCAGTACACCACGGCAACAATCGGCAATTCAAACATTAGAATTCAGGGACAAGACAAGATGCATGGCGGGACGGCGGCCGCCGGAGCCAGCTAAGCAGGCCGGCGGGCGGCGCACTGCCGGAGGGAGGACGGGGAAAACGAAAGAGGAAGACAAAGACAGAAAAAAACGACGGAGGGAGGGAAGGGGAAGGAGGGGCAGGCAAGCAGGCAGGAGGAGAGCGAGGAGGAGAAGGAGCGAGAAGCGCCGGACGCGCCCGGCGAGAAAACGCCTGCGGACCGAGCACCGCTCAGAACCCGCTCGGGGGGAGGGAGCCAGGGAGAGGAGGAGGACGGCGGACGACGGCAGCGACAGCAGCAAGCAGAGAGGGAGAGAGGGAAGAAGACGAGAAGAAGAGAACGGGACGAGAGGACGAGAAGGGGAAGAGACAGAGGCGAACGAAGAAAAAGGAGAGGGATCAACTCATTCATCGGGCTGCCAAGAAAAATAATTACGAAGGCTGTGCGAAGCCATCGGCACACGCCAACTGAAAAGCTGTGGCCAAGACGACCTTACGGCAGAATCGGCACGAAGCAATTTGCAGAGAAGGCGCTGAAACAATTTGACATTGTCAGCGGAGATGATTGAGTCAGGAAGAAGGTTGTACACTCTCGTGCCACCCAATGCGGAACGCACAAGGTAGTCAGGGGCACGGAGAGAACACGGGTCTCGCAAGTGACGGAAGTGGCGACGAGGGGAGCGGGGAGGAGGAGGGGAGGAGTCAACGGAGAAAAAAGCACCGAAGCACGGAGGGCTGAAACCGAGTACAGCGCGGTGAATGAGGCCCAAGTTGGCTATATCTCTGCGGGCAGAAAGTGGGGCAAGATTAAAGTTGCGCAAAGCTCCGTACTCAGTTATGCCCAGGGTTCGTAAAAAACCAGTCTGGACACGGTCAAGCGGCAACAATACAGAATTCGAAGCGTGTGAGAAGGCTGGCGTGCGGCATTCTATGAACGAAAGAATGTGCGCTTTATATAAGACAACAAGCTCGGCGACAGTGCGGTAGCGCCGCGAGCGGAGCAAGGCCTGAAGTCGCCAACCACATTCGTGCACACACTCAGATACCGCATCTGACATGACAAGCTTGCAATCAAAAGATACACCGAGAATTCTAAAATTGCCACCAGAAGGGCGGCAACGTGAAATAATGTGCCGGCTCTCCTTCGAAGCTTCAAACACAACAGCGCTGGCACGGCCCCATTCGTGCAGACACGACTGGCACTGCCCAATAGTGACAAAAATCTCGTCGTCAAAAGAGGAGGGGAGGAAAGGACGGAAGGCGTTG
The DNA here is from genome assembly GCA_963575745.1 of Prorocentrum cordatum. NCBI lineage: Eukaryota > Dinophyceae > Prorocentrales > Prorocentraceae > Prorocentrum > Prorocentrum cordatum. Next base: position 1,155,374 of record CAUYUJ010011336.1, on the reverse strand, counting down.
AGATCGTCGGCATAAACACCTTCTTCAAAGTGTAATATGGCAATTGCTTCGCTGGCATCACCGAAAAAGATGTTCCAAAAAGGCGGGCCCAAAACGGCCCCTTCAAACACCATGTTGGTCATGCAAATGAGACGCGAGAAGGCACCGCCAACTGTAATGCGGGCCTTCCGGGCCTCTAGCCAGCTAGAAAAGACTGCGCACAGAGCCGGGGGGATACCCCAAGCGCGTAACTTCGCGAGCAAGCGGTCCGAATTCACACGGTCAAAGGCGCCAGACACGTCGGAACAGTACAAACCGATCCGCGCTCCCTCTGCGAGAAGGCCAAGCCATGTTAACAAGAAATAACTCGTTGAGCTTTTCCCTTAGCAAGTTATTGCTGGAAGCTTAAGAGTAATTCCGGGGCGCTGCAGAGCTAGTTGGCAAGAAAAATCTCAACGGAACTTTTGGTGACTTTTGGTCGGTTGAAAATTTTGTTCTCAAAATTCAACCATTCGTTGGAGCTCTAGTATGTTTTCCCGTGGTATTCGAACTTATTCCCGCTCGCCATCTTGATCTCAGCTCGATCGGGTACCTTTTACTGCCAAAAAGCACTCCGGCGGGATCGGCCGTTTCGAGTCATCTTCATTCGCGCTGTCGGTTTTCTTAAAATAACTCAAGCTTCAGGACAGCTACAGAGCTGGTAGGCACACCTTATCGACTCAGAATGATCAGGCGCGTTCGCCCGTTGAACCCAGATGTCTGAACTCGGTCTGCTAGCCGAGCTAGATCCGCAAACGCATTCGTATTATTCGAGACGCTCTCGGTTTTCTGTACTTTTGACTCGAGCTACAGGACAGCTACAGAGCTGATACGTACAGAATCTGATTCAGAATCACAAGTGGCCGTTGTCTGTTGAATCCAGAGCTCTGAACTCGGTCTGCTGCCCGATCTAGAGTCGCGAAACTATTCGTATTGTTCGAGTCATCTTGAGAGATGCTGTCCGTTCTCTGCACTTAACTCGGGCTGTAGGCGGGCTGCATGGCTGGTAATCACTGGAATCGATTCGGAGACATCAGGCCCGCCCGCCCGTCGAATCCAGGGCTCCGAACTCTGTCTGCTGCCCGAACTAGGTCCGCGAAACTATTCGCATTGTTCAAGTCATCCTGAGAGGTGCTCTGGGTTTCTTGCATTTTTATACGTTGTCAGGAAGCTCTACAAGTCCCCCGGCGGTAACAAAGGTTGACGGTGCACCGCCGGCGCTCAGTATGAAATCGCGTCTCTGGCGCCGCGCCCTACGCAAATTGAAAAGAACCAAAACACAAGGACCGGGACACACGAGGAGACAAGAAAGAAAAAAGAATACGTTCGGCGCACTTGGACAGCTGAGAAGTAAGATGAATTCCACGATAGTTCACAGCATCATGCAAAAACCTCCGCTTGTGGAGGACAAATATGATGCAAACGCCACGGCTGAGGCAGAACAGGCGACAAGAATGCGAGCAGGAATCTCGTCAGGCCCTGTAGCGGAATCGCGTTTGAGCTGTGTAAGCACGTTAAAGACTTGTCTCACCCAGACGGGGAAAAAGTCAGTCTGCTCCACTGGAAGGCGCTGAGGAATGTCAGAAAAACAATTCCTCTCCACAGCTGGGATGGTCCAGCGATCAGAAAACGAATTCGCGAAAAAATATGCCTTCTGTTTTTTTTTATATTTTTGTTGATTTTTTATATTTTATTTATTTGTTCTGTTTATTTTTCTTTTTTATTTTTTCACTTTTTCTGTTATTATTTTTTATTTTTTATGTTTTATTTCTTTTTTTTTATTTTTTTATGTTTTATAACCTCCGTACAGCAGCGCACATGACCTTACCGCGCGGCGTTCGTGAATCACACACGTCGACAGGGACGCCGGGGCAAGACCCACACAGCGCGCCCTGGAGACCTGGCTCAGCGTAAGACAGGAGAAGGAGGGAAGGAGGAGAAGACAGAGGACAAAGCCGCGAGCTCCCTCAATACGCGGGGAAACACGTACCGAGCGCGAGGAGAGGGCGGGAGAGGAGCGGGGAGAGGGAGGAGGAAAGAGGGAAGGAGGGAGAGGAGGGAAGGAGAGAGGCCGCAGCAGCAGACGACGGACGACGAGGAGGGAGAAAGGAAGTGGAGGCGAGCGGGGAGGGCCAAGCCCCAACGAAGGCGACGCGCACAGCGCGCACCATGCACTCCATGCACGGCGGCCAGGGGGGAGGAGACAGGAGAAGGAGGGAGGAGGACGACGACGGACGAGCGACAGCGACGGCGGGACACGACGACAGCAGACGACGAAGCGAGAAGGAAGGAGAAGAGGGAAGGGAGGAGGGAGGGAGGGAGGGAGGGAGGAGGAGGGAGGAAGAAGACAAGAGCACCCCATTAACGAGGCGGACGCCACGCTCGGAGCCGGCGCAGAGGGTGAAAAGCGAGTGGCAGGCGGGGCGAGAGGCACTCTGCCCAGTCGTCCAGACAGGCTGCCTGGGCTACCACGAGCTGCTGCAGCCGCCTCTGCAAAACAGGCACAGCACTAGCACGCACGATGCTGTCCGGAAGAAGGTTGTAGATACGAGTAGCCCCCACAGCCGAATGCAATAAGAAATCCGGCGAAGTGAAAGACGGTTTTTCTAAGTGTCGGGCGTGCCTACGGGGGGCACGGGCAGGGGGAGGGGAGGTGTCAAGTCTGAACAAGCTCTGAAAACACGATGGGCCCAAGCCCAAAACAGTGCGATGGATCACTCCGAGAATACTCATGTCGCGACGTGTGGTCAAAGGAGCAAGATTGAAATGAATCAGAGCATCGACTGCAGAAATGCCCAGTGAACGCAAGAATCGAGTTTGAAGGGCGTCGAGTGGAGCAAGGACCGAAACAGACGCGTGATAAACAGCACAAGTTCTGTATTCTATATACGACAACACATGTGCTTTATATAAATTTACAAGTTCGGCGTCGCAATAGAAACGGCGCGTTCGAATGAGACTATAAATTCTCCAGGAGGCGGCAGCAACACAGCTTTCAACTGCATCCGCCATCACGAGCTTCGGATCAAAAATAACACCGAGAATTTTAAAATTGTCTCCAGACGGCCGCGTCCTTGAAATCAAATGGAAACGTTCCTTGCCAGCGTCAAATCGCACTCGATTAGCACGGCCCCATTCGTGCAACGAAGCCTGGCATGAGCGGATTTTTGCATATGCATCCGCCTCAGGGACAGCACCGGGCAGCGCCCTCCAGGCGTTGAGACCATCGGCGAAAACGACCTCGTCAAAGTTACAAGAACGGGTGGCCATACAAGTGTCAGCATAATAACAATTCCATAAGGAAGGTCCGAAAACGGTCCCTTGGTAGGCCATGTCCTGCATAACGATAGGTTCAGACAATTTGCCTCCGACTGTAACCCGGCCGACGCGCGGGCGCAGCCAGCTCTCTAGGAGGGAGAGAATCGGAACAAGAACGCTGAACGCACGAAGTTTTTCAAGAAGCCTATCGGAATCGACGTGGTCGAACGCGCCAGAAACATCAGAGCAATACAATGCTATCAACATGCCAAGAGAAAGAGCTCGAAGCCAGGACAGCATAAAATACAAAATGGCATCTCTGGCGCCATGTTCCTGTCTGTAAGCGAACTGAAAGGGCCCATATGCCCCGATTCGTTCTAATCGCGGAATGAACAAAGAGCCTATCAGTCGCTCAACGACCTTCGAAAGTTGCGACGTCAGCTGCAGCCCTCTATACATGTCTGGGTCAGAATTCGCACCGCGCTTAAACAAAGGAGTGATCCAATGTTGACACCAATCCTCTGGCCATCTACCGCGCTGTAGAATAACACGACAAAGGAGGGCAACGGGCAGCGCCAATTCGCGAGCGCGTGTTTTCAACACACGCGTGGGGAGCAAATCCGGCCCTGTGCCACTGTCCGCTTTTAGGTCAGCTAAAACAAAGCGCGCGGCACGAACACGGACGCGGAGGAAGGACTGAAGGTCAGGAGGAGCCATCGTCCAGGCGAGGTCTGAGAATGCGTTCTGTTCCGTAGCAGGCAACGACCACTTGCTACTGAAAGACTGCGCAAAAACATTCGCCTTTTCTACACTAGACACGGCCCAACTCCCGTCCTGCCGCTTTAAAGGGGAGCTGCCGGCTTTGGCCTTCTTGCTTAAAATCTGCTCTGACAGACGCCACCATTTTTTGCTGCCCCTAGGTTGCGCAACAATTTCTGTCGTGTTTGGCGAATGTAACAATCATGAGCATGCATTAAAATGTTACTGCACTTTACACACGCTGCTGGATACCATTCTGTGCCGGCTGCGGCAGCCTTCTCCTGGACAGCTACAATACATTCATCTGTCAGCCACGGATGAGAAGGACGGTAATTAAGTGAAACTGAAGGTATACATTCACCAATAAATCGAAGCAGAAGCGAGGTGAAACGAGAAATTGCAGAGTCTGGATTCTCTGAAGATATCCAATCCCAGGATATCGTTAAAAACAATCTCCGAAGATTGCGCCAATTCGCACTGCCAAAAAGCCACATTTCTCTCTGAAGAGTCTCAAGAGCGAGCGGCGGAGCAGAGAAACGAATAGACAGCGCCCGGTGGTCAGCGATTTCACTTAAAACTTCAATTTTTAAAGCTTCTCTCACATCGCTTAAAACTAAATCTAACAAGTACGGTCCCCTAGTGGGAGCTCGGACGCATTGCTGCAGACCCTCGTCGTAAACAAAACGCTTTAAATGACTTCCCTCTGGTGTCACAGAATGACTGAAACGAAGCAATGGGTATGATGTACGTTGAAATCTCCAACTATCAATGTATTTACTGCAAACTCGCGCAAGGAATTCCATTCCTCACTCAAAACATCTATCGACTTGGTCTCACCATACCGTGGATGTCGGTACATACACCCTATTAGAAGCGGACCAGAGCTGCAATGCATTAAAATCCATACGATTTCCTCGCGTCGTGATTCGAGAAGAAGCGAACTAGAAGATCTAAAACAAAAATCATGACACCTCCTGCCTGCCGACTACTATCTTTACGTGCTAGCGCAGTGTTCCCGCGCAACTGCGGATGTTGAATCGAATCGTTCAACCAAGATTCTGTGAGACAGACAACGCGCAGAGGAGAGGCGAAGAGGGAGAGACGAACAGAAAGTTCGCCAGAGGCATTCAAGGAACGAATATTCACATACAAAATGGTAAGGTCAAAATCGCGAACAGGCGGCGTAAGCTAGGAGTGGCCACAGCCACCGCCTGGAGGAAAAAACATCGAATTCTCAGGCTCAGAACGCTCAAAAAATTCATGCAAGGCACGCTGGGAGAAAGAAGCCGAGGCGGAAGGCCGGCAAGAGACGAGGACAGGGTAAGCTGCTGCGAAAAATCCGAAATAAAAACTCTCGAAAATTCCGGCCGAAGACTCGTAGAAAATCCGGGCGTTCGCGACGTCGAAGGCCCTGGCGGCACGACATTCGCTGACATCGCATTCGACTGTGATCGGAAACCCGATCGTCGCATCGATGAGAAGAACGATCTTCTACCACGACGCGTTCTTCGAGGGGGCCGCACACAACTCACAGTGTGAGGGGCGGAGGAACCACGAGGAAAAGAGAGAGGAAAAGAGGAACTGGGAGCATGCATGCGACCCCGTGTTTCCTGAACCGAGTCTGAAACGGCATTAAAAACTTACCAGTGAGATCGGTAGCCTCCTGCCTGAAACCATCAAAATCGTTCACCTTCACAACGCGGGCCTTCCAGTCAAGACGGACATCCGACTCAGGCACTTTGGCCTTAATTTTCCGCTCTGCCTCGCGAAGGGCCCAATCTCTGGTCGTATTCATTTTCGTCTTGGCACGCTTCATTAAAATCGAACCTCCTGACGACAAATTAAACTTCTTTCCTTTGCCACCGGCTTTCTCGAGGAAGGTTGGAGCATCAAATTCGGAAGCAAACTGGAGATAAAAAGCCGGACTAGGTTTCTGGCTGCCGCGCGGTCCTTCCATCAAATGACCTATCGACACAGGCTTCACCGAATCAATATCTGAGGTAATGCGCTGCAACTCTACTGTGCGAGACTCTAAATCTCAGACTGGAATCCAACAAACGCAATTTGCATATTGGATGGGTCCATCGCGTTCATCATCTGCAAGTGGCGCTGCGTAAGCCCACCGCCGGAACTGCTCGAAATAAACAATGACTGCATCTGGGAACGTAGATCTGCAAATTCGTTTTTGAGCGGATCAACTGCTGCTGAGACCTCGGCCTTAATCTCCTTACGAAACTTGGTCTCCGAATCTACGATGGCGACTTTAGTTGCCTTCATAATGTGAACCTCAGACGCGACACTGTCTGACTTAGTAAATATTTTCTGCTTCATTCCCGAGATGTCGTACTGAATAGTCTTGAAAGCATCGAGAATCGGATCGCCAGTTAGGACGGGGGAAGGCCCACTCTGCTCAACCGGGAACGCAGGAAGGGCCGGTGCGGAACCCACGCCCGGGGCCAGGGGGATAACACCCACTCCTGGCGCGCCCTCACCGGGACCACCTGCAAAACTGGTCCCGGGAGCCGCATGCACGTGACCCGAAGGGCCATTGAACGCACCGGAACCGCCACCCGCAGGGCAGATCCGGGAGCGGCCGCCACAAAAGTAGCAGCGCGCAGCTCACCACCGGGACTGCCTCCCATGCAAGTCCCAGGAGCCGCATGCACGCCACCCAAGGGGCCTTTGCATGCACCGGAACTGCCAATAGGCCGGCTCCGGGAGCAACCGCTGCAAAGCTCCGCTCTACGTTCCCGCTCCCGACGCCTGGAAAGGCGGGCGCGGGAAAAACTCCACCTTCGATTGACTCTTACACGCGTCCATCATGTGAACGCTCCGAAGTTTTTTCTGTTCCGGCGTACCCCCAGGAAACGAGCCAGGGCAAATTTCACAGCATGTGCACGATCCGACATGGACTCAACAGCTCCTTTCCGACAACTGTGGAATTCGTTCCAAAAAGGCTCTGCGTAAAAAAGTGGCAGCAGCAGCGCCATTCCGAACGAACTGGAAAAACCGACGTGCATAAGGTACTCAACGGAACAAATACAAAATACATTCTCGAACTTTATATAATATAACAAAAACTGGAATAATCGTTTGACCGATTTATAAAAACAAACATATTGTAACGGAACCTCGTCAATTACAAACCGTGTGAGAACACCTTCTTATATACTAGAAACAATTCCATTCCGACACATTTATCTGCAACTGCACTTCGAATTCCTGTGTTGTTCTTCCATTATATGTTTCTGATTTATTCTTGTTTATCTTCTTCTTCTCGCAATTGTGTTTGTCGTTTTCTGATGTACATTTTTTTTTTGAATATACCGAGCTCTCTTTTTTTTTTTTTTTTTTTTTGTTTTCTTGTTTAAATACACAATTAACTTTACCGACACGCGTATTTCATGCACATAAGGCAAATTATGATTCCACGAACATATTCATTTATACATAGATTAAGCCGTTTCATATCATATGAATCAACAGACTTTTATGATTTTTATTAGAATTCAGATATTTATTAGAATTATATGAATATAAGGCACCTAGAATCCAGTGTTATAAGTATATGTATATATAAATATAAGTATATATATAATAAGTATATATATATAAGGATATATATATATATATATATTATATAATATATATATATATAATATATATATATTATATATATATTATATAATATATATAATATATATATATATATATATATACAGATGCATACATATGTGTGTGTTGTGTGTGTGTGTGTGGTGTGTGTGCGTCTGTCTTCTTTTTGTTATCTCGTAGTGCAATCTCTTGCACAAAGACACACACACACACACACACATTCACACACAAACGCATTCACACACACACACGCACGCATTCACACAAACACACACACACACACACACACCACACGCCCACCCACCCACCCACCCACCCACCCACCGCCCGCCCGCCCGCCTGCCCGCCGCTCGCACACACACACAACACACACACACACACACACACACACACACACGCACGCACACACACGCACGCACACGCACACGCACACACACACATACACACAACACACACACACCACGCACACCACACACACAACACGCAACACACAAAACACACACACACACACGCACCACACACACACACCGACACCCACAACACCCACAACACCTACACACACAACGCGCACACAACGCACACACCACACACAACACACACAACACAAACAACACACACACACACACACACACACACACACACCACACGCACACACACCACCCACGCACACACGCACACACACACATATATACACATACACATGCAGATATATGTGCATTTGCATTTACATACTTCTATATATATATGTATAGATATACTCTATCGGTCCCAATCGGTCTCACAATGTATCTCACATTTGGTCTCGCTGTCGATCTCTCTATCGTTATCACAATCGGTCTCACAATTAACATCATCATCATCATCAACACCATCGTCATAACATCATCATCGGAACCCCGTTATCAACACAATCTCCTCATCACCATCATCATCAACATCATCATCAGCACCATCATCATCATCAGTACCGGGGCACCATCTTCGCCACCATCAGCATCAACATCCACATCATCGGGACGCCATCAATCATCATCATCATCATCAGCGGAGCACCACCATCATCATCATCATCATCATCATCGTGAACAACATCGTCATCATCATCATCGGGACGCCCTCATCATCATCATCAACAACATCATAACCATCAGCATCATCATCATCATCATCGGGAAACAACCATCATCATTATCATCAACATCATCATCGGGGCACCGTCATCATCATCACCATCCACATCATCATCATCTGGCTGCCATCATCAAAATCATGAACCACATCATCATCCCAAGCCTCATCATCAAGATGGGGACACCACCATCGTCATCATTATCGGGGCGCCATCAACACCATCAACCTCGTCATCATCATTTACCGAATCATCACCGACCTCATCATCATCGTCGTCGGGACTTCATCACCGTCCTCGTCCTCATCATCATCATCGTCATCATCATCTCATCATATCATCATCATCCAAATCATCAACATTGTTATCATCATCGGGACACCATTACCATCGTCATCAGCAACATCAACATCAAACATCATCACGATCGGGACACCATCATCATCAACACCATGGTCATCCACATCATTATCAACGTCATCAACATCATCATCACCATCACAACACCGTCGTCGTGACCATCATCATGATCAACATCATCATCATCGGGACACCACCATAATCATCATCATGATCGTCGGAACACCACCATCATCATCCCCACCATCATGAACAATATCATCATCATCACCATCATCGGGGCACCATCGTCATCATCAGCAACATCATCATCATCAACATCATCATCATCATCGGGACACCATCATCATCATCATTATCGGGACACCATCATCATGATCAACAACAGCATCATCACCATCACCATCGGGCCACCATCACCAAAAATCATCATCATCACCTCATCACCGTCTCATCATCAACATCATCATCATCGGGACACCATCATCGTCATCATCATCATCGGGGCACCATCATCATCACCATCATCATCGTCATCAACAGCATCATCATCAACCTCATCATCATCATCGGGACACCATCGACATCTTCATCTTCATCGTCATATCATCATCTTATCGTCATCGACCTCATCATGATCATCAACGTCATGACCATCATCATCGGGACACCATCATCATCACCACCGTGGCCATCATCATCATCATCATCAACAACGTCGTCATCATCATCATCATCATCATCATCATCATCATCGGGACACCGACGAGGCACCGGCGGGATACCTGCCGGACACCGCGCGCCACCGGGTCCCGGACAGGAAACATTTGGTCGGGCCGCGCCCCAGGGGCGGGACTCCTCTCGCCCGCCCACGCAATTTCGCGTCGCCCTCACGCACGGCACGCACGAACACGAAACCGAAACCGATTTCCCGGTAGGGGGGCTCTCCGTTCCACTTCGATGTCACCCCCTCACCTCCGATATATATATATATATGTATATATGTATATATATATATATATACAATTCTATGATGTTGTATGATATTATATTATTTGTATAGAGCACGATGTAAAACAAATCATCAAATTTGAATCTGTGATACTAGACAATACGAATAACAAAAAACTATGTGTATATGTGTATACTTGTGTATATATGTATGTATGTATGTATGTATGTATGCGGTATATGTGTGTAGGTGTGTGTATATATATAAAGGGAGCAGTCGATTTGAAATGTGAAATATCATCACATACATTCAATTAGTACCTTACTTGTGTATCCAAACCCAAGCCGGTAAGTTAAGACATGAAATCGAGATTCAGTTGCACCTTATCAATGTGAAAACAAACTAATGCAATCTAGATTTTATCAATTCATTACGGCAAAACATATCTATTAATTAACTCTAAAGTACTTTATCACACGACCATATCTGAAAAAAAAAACGTTACGTTGATGTGCTCGAATGGGATGAAATCAATAATCTCTTCAGTGCTACTCTCTGTGAAGCACAATTGTGTCAGGGAGCTCCGCTATGCAATTCTTTGATGATTCAATGCCATCGGTCGGGTATGTAAGCTCAACAGGTTTATTCCGAACTCTTTGGTTGTGAATCTGAAGAGCGTCCGGCCCAAGATCGAACGGTATTTTTTCCGTTCCCATATCCGCCAAGGCTTTGTCTGCCGTCGTCGCTCAGAATTCTCTCGCGTATCTCAACTTTGTACGCTGTTTATTCGGTTCTCCTCAGCAAGATCATGTCTTCTTCGCAAGCGTAGCCGGAACATTTGAACACGAAAATGCATAGCTGGTATTGCATTCTTGGCACCGATCGCACTTTCCCACCAAAACTGTGATTTCCTGATGTGTACTTATCGTGAAATACGTACCCTGAAACTTCTTCTCCTTCGTGTAAACCCCTGCGATCTCTCGGAGGGTCCCTGTAATGACATTATCGTCGATCTTTTCAACATCTCGACGTTTTGGCCCACGCATCAGTGGTTTCTTGCCTCAATGACCTCTGATTTTTTTGAGACAGTCTGCTGAAGCTCTCCGTTTTCAATAGCAAGAATATCACCATTCCCCACTTCTGAACCTGGCGTGTCTTCAGCTGGGAGCCATCCGTCCTTAAAATGAGTCTGGTTGAAATTCAAGACAGACTGAAGCTGAATCCGCGCGCCGTCTACTGGAGGCCGGCGCCATAGCAAAATGCTTTGCGCGAGCGGGAGTGCAATCATGATTTGGAATTTCACGAGTCATGCAGAAGTATCCTCTCCAACGGAGCGGACCAACACTGCAAGGTGGAGGAAATCGAAAGATTGTAAGTCTCTGAACCGTGATCGCTACGGACATAATACAACATATCGATTATGTCTCGATATCTATCTTCGCTCTCTGCATGAATTGAGCACTCCTGAACATAGCTGGACATCTTGTAATCATACTCAGGAGAAAAATCTTCGATGGATGATGGATATGAACGTCCTTCTTCTGTGTCCGTGCCCCGCCGATATTTATCGCGGGACTCGAGGCGTGGATTGAAAAGTCCACGCAGAGGTTCACCGATTTAGGGGGCTGAATCGCTAAACGTAACAACCTTTCATCCCGTACTGCCGCATCCTTACCCCAGAGCTGGCACGAATCCACCGTGGGACACGGAAGTGACAACCTGGGAAGCCGATCGAGTCCAGAAATCTCCAGAATATCAGCGGCAGTAAGAACTTCGAAAAACCTATTCTGGTAATTCGATGTTGGAACACATCCTCATTCTTGAAATCCGATCCTCGCGATAATATATATATGTTCTTCCGAGGAGCTCTTTCTCCTCAGCGGCCAGATCGAAGGTTTGATCTGTATGCTTACTGGAGCCCAGAGCGCTAGACGAGAGGATGCAATCAGGCGCCAGTCCGGCAGTAGTCAGCACAACACCTCGCGTAGATTTTGCTCCGCGGGTGGGCTCGGGAGGGAGCTTGAGCGCAATCGGTTGCGGGCGTGCGGTGACGCGCGGCCCCCTCTGCCCAAGGCACTCTCAGAAAAGATTCACATGCGCGCGTTGCCATCTGTTCTTCCGAGGAGCTCTCTCTCCTCAGTGGCCGGACCGAAGGTTTGATCTGTGTGCTTACTGGAGCCCAGAGCGCTAGACGAGAGGATGCAATCAGGCGCCAGTCCTCGAGACCGGCAGTAGTCAGCACAACACCACAAAATCGGAGGACTCCGAAACATATATCTGGAGCCGCGACTTACAGGCGAGGGGCCACCTTAGACCACATTCCCCGAAACACATGGTTACGATGAGCATGTAGAAAAGCACAAACAATGTATTTACACAAATCACTTGGGTACGGTTCGGCGATACCCGTTAGAAATCTACCTGTGCTGTCTTTGCCTGCGAGCTCGGTGTGGGGCCTACTTGTGAACGAGCATATACCACGGCCACAACATGTGAAGGGACGGAGGACAGACAATTCAGCATTAGCATAGATGATTGCCGTGCGCTTTCGCCACGGGGTGCCGAAAGCACAGAAATCTACTGTCAGGCGCTGGACCCCAGAACGCTTCGAAACACGCCGAGCAATCGGCTGCTTCCAGAGCCAGGAGGACCCAGGATTTTCCAAGCCAACCGGGATCCCAAGGGCCAGCGCCAGCTCGAAAAGACTAAAGCTGAACGAACAAAGCCTATATCCTTGCAAAACCTTCAAAGCATCGCCAGGGGACAGGTCAGGCAGGCCCTCAGGATGTGAGCTATTTCTCAGAGGCGGGGGTCCGTTGGGTCGGTTACGCGCGAGCGACATTGACTGACAAGGAGTGGCGATCCAAACGGCCGCCACCAGGCCAGAGCGGAGCCATCCTCGGAGGAGCTGCTGCACTCGGCGTTGCAAGAGATCTGAATCAGGGTCATGTTTGATATCAAGCTCGAAGGCGGCCAGTCGGCCTTGGCAGACGCGCCTCCATGATGAGGCGAGGCGGCCAGACCCGCTGAATACCTCCAGCAGGACTGGCTGCCCGCTCTCCTCCACGAACTGTGTCAAATGCTGGAGAGGCGACCGCCAATGCTGCCGACCAAGCGCGTGGCGCGGCGCTGCTCGGCGATCGGGAGACGCCGCAGCTGCTCCGCGACACGGCCGCCCTTGGTGTAGCGTCGAAGAGACGAGTCCGACACCCACCTCCCTCTCTTCTTGATCTCGTCGAGGCTCCTGAACTTTGAGAGGTGCTCGTGAGAAGCTCCCCCGTGACGGAGGGTGTACAGGGCGGGGGGCCCCAGGACGTCGAGGTGCTGGGCGACCGCCGCGCGCCTGACACCAGGGCCCACTGGTTGTAGCTCAGCTCGAAGATGCGGCCGCCTGGCGCGGCACGAGCCCGAAGGGCCTGGAGCACCCGTGGCAGCCATGTGAACTCCGGGCTGTCCAGGATGAGACCCTCGTCGTAGACGCCCGTCTTCGACGGCTGGAGGCTCTCCATCGGATGCAAGACCACCGACCAGAAGTTGAGGAACGTCTGACCCGACGGGGCGCCCTCGGCTGGCGGGATCACCTGCTCGCGCTTCAGGCCCAGCAACTCGGCTGGGCGGAGGTAGAGCGCGAAGCAGACCGCCGTCGCCGCGGCGACGATCGTCTCGCCCACGTTCAGCATCCAATCGATCATGAGGCAAGCGATGGGCCACGGCAGCGGGAGCCTCGAGCGCGCCGGCACCAGTCGGGCCCAGCCCTTCGCCGCACGAGCGGCTCGGGGGAAGGCCACCTGCAGCCGCCCAGGCGCCGCTCGGAGGTGCACCAACGCCGCCATGTACTTCGTCGCCTCCTCGCACGGGTAGCCGTCGAAGAAGAGCTGGTTGAAGAACGTCACCAGCGCAGAGTCCATCTCGGTCGCGTCGTTGATCGGCAGCTGGACCGAGGGCGCCCACGTCTCCAACTTCGAGACCCTGACCTCGTAGTCCCGGCGGGTCGCCTCTCCGACAGCCTGCGTCTCCAAGAAGGTCAGCACACCTGCCGCCGCGGTCATCGCAGCAGCTGGGAAGGCAGACCTCCGAGCGACTCGACGGGCCGCTTGGTCTCCCCGCGACAGCGCCGCCAGACTCTGCGAGCGGTCCCGGCAGCTGCGGCTCCTGGTGCCGGTAGTGGCCGACGAAGCTGCTGGTCGCCTGCGGAGCGCGCCCGACGGCCCGGCACTGGGCGCTCTCTGGGATGACAACCGCTGGGGCATGCCACGCCTCAGGCCTGGCGCCAGGCCGGTTCCGCGACGCTGGGTCGGCCGAGTTGAACTCAGACGGCAGCCATCTCCAGTGCGCCGCCGAGCCCGAGGCCAGCAAAAGACAAGCCACTTGCCGACAAACTGCAAGGAGGGCAGGCGCCGAAGACCGACCCTGTGCCAGAGCCAAAATGGGCGCCGTGGCATCACTCAGCATCACGTGAGCCTTCCGAAAGGACCTCTTTGAGCGGAGCTTGTGCTTAAGCGCCATCACGCCCGCCCGAGCGTCCAGGATGACCTGCGGAGCTGGGCGCCGCCAGGGCACCGAGAGGACCGGTGCCAGTGGCCCCTCCAGATGTCGGCCGGGACCTCCTCGAAGACAGGGCCCTCATCGAAGACCTCGGCCCCCGCGGGGGCTGACTCTGGAGAACTCAAGCCTGGAACTGCAGCGGCCCGAGGGCCAAGACGTAGACGCTCAGCTTCCCGAGAAAACCGCTCAGCTTCCCGAGAAAACCGCCAGCGCTCGTTATACTTGGCCAAGTTCTTGACCGAGTCCACAGAGACCGCCCGCTGTGTGACCCCGAAGCCCCAGGGCGACGCATCCAAGCAGGTAAGGGTGGTGTCGAAGGGTAGCCCGAGGCCCCTGTTGCAGAAGATGAGAAGTGCCCGGGCCCAACGAAGCTCTCGACGGACGACAGGCCAAAGTTTAGCAACGCGTCGGTGATATATCTCCCCGAACTTGTAGACGGCTCCCAGGCGCGATAGAAGCTCCCTCCTAATGAGCACCCTGGACGTGATGTGCGAGACAATCCTCACCATTTCCCTCCCCGAACAATACCCACGTCGGAGGATCTCCTGGGGCCCAAGGTATAGTTCCCACCTGAGCCGGGGATTGAGCGAGACCACGGGCGAGTTAGAGTCGAAGGACCAGCCTAGAGTATCCCCGCCCACGCCGCTCTCCACCCCGTGAGTAGGCAAACCCACTGCACGTAGATGATGATCGACCTGACGAGCAGCAGCAATAGCAGAGGCCTCTGACAACGATAATGCAACGAAATTGTCAACGTACTCTGTGTGGACGACATCGGTGTCAATGACGGGGGCTGGCAAGCGATCAACAAGCACGCGCTCGGGCCTGACCAGGGCCGCCCTGCGCGCGACGGTCTCGTTCACCGTCTGGCACAGCCAAAGACTAAGACTGAATCCCATCGGAGGGCATCTGAAACACGGGTATACCCACTGCGACGGAGACACAGGCTGCCCACTGGCGGTGACCGAGATCCCCATCTCGCCAGCTCTGATCTTGGGAAGTCCGAAATACCGACGAAGCCAGGGAGGAAGAAGCATGGTATAAAATGCGTCAGCAATATCCGCACCAGCAACGCACACTGGCTCCTTGCTGTCAACTCTGAGCTGGGACAATGCGGCTCTAGTCGCCAACTTCACTTTCGGAGGCTCGTCGAACAACTGGGACGGGATACGACCATCCAAGATGAGCCTCAGAGCCCCCGACTTCTTATAGGCGAAGAACATCCCCACGGAGCTCAACGCATCAGTGTGAAACTCAACGAGGTTTGATGACAAAAAGAGGTGCTAAACTTTCTTATGCAGACGAAGTTTCCTCAGGTTGGGATCCGAATACGCTCGCTTCGAAGCGTGCTCCGCCACCCGGGCGAGCCCCCGCTCACGGGGCAGAAGTAGATCTTGAAGGCGGTGACCGATGCTCACGCTGTCGCCCCCGATGAGCATGGGCAGGGGCCTCGGCTCGGAGCCCGCGCTCGGCAGGGAGATCAGATCGACTCGGTCGAAGGTCACCGGCGCAATCACGGCGGACTCCTGGTCGTATGACTGCGCAGCGCGGAGCTCCTCGAGGGCTCCTGCGGGTGTGAGGTCGGGCGGGGGCACTCCGAAGGCGTCGACGGCCTCCTGGATCGCCGCCAGAGCCTCCTGCTGAGCAACCGTAGGGCTCGCAAGTCCAGTAGGTCGCGGGCAGCACGAGCCAGTGTACATCTCATTCATGGCGCGGACGGCGTCAACGACCATCTCGCGGCGGTGACTGGCCTTGTGGAGCCGCCTCTTCGTTGCGCGAGAAAGGTCTGTAGCCGCAAAACTGCGCTCACCGTCAGCTGGGACTGGGAGTGGAAACAGATCCCTGTGTCGTCGCTGACGTGATGAGCCGGCCTCAGGTACATCTGCAACGCGGGAGGCGGTGTCCGCGAAGCCCCCTCGGTACTCGCTGAAGGCGGGCGGGGAGTCCGCCTCCAGAGCCCACTCCGTCATGGAGCCAGAGCGCGACGCTCCTCCTTAGCTTTCCTGATCTGCTTAAGGATCCCAGCGTCGCGCTCCACTTGTTTGGCCACGTGCTCCAGCAGCGCTGGGGCAACCATCATGCGGCCGTCCTCGCGGGCGGTGCCCGTGAAGACACCTGCCTCGTCCACGAACCCGAACTTCAAGAGACCGCCGCCGCCGACCCGGCTCTTGGGCTTGCCCTTCGCCTTCGCCTTGGGGCCACCCTCGGCAGAGGCGGAAGCAGGACCGCCAGCGTCGCGAGCTTCGTACTCCATGGCGTACATATACTCATATAGCTGTGCCTGACGCAGCATGACCTCCACGCCCACCACATTGGGCAAGTCTAGGAGGTCACACGTCATCAAGTAGTCAATCATCCGCGTGATCGACTCATGGTGAGTCACTCCGAAGTCGTCGCGGGACAATCTGTAGTATGACACAAGCTGATGAAAGTGCTCGATGGCCCCTCCTCGCTTCCTGTCCAAGAACCGAAGGCACCACAACGTCGTCCTTGGGCCATCGAGCGGCCAGTCTGGGAAAGACTCCTCACGAAGCCTGTCGACACTCTCGTGGAACTGCACCCGCTGACGCGTGCCGTCATTGAACAAGACCACTGGCTGGAGGCGAACATCTGCTGACGCCTCAGCGTCACGGTAGGCCACCTGTGAGGTCGAGATCAGACGGATGGCTGTCCAGCTCCCGTCCGCCCCCTGCTTCTTCAGCCCGATGGCTCCCCGCGCGAGCTCTGTGCCGTCGACCACGACGGGATCTCTGCGCCGGGCGAGGGTCGTGGTCTCGACGTAGACCCACTGCCCGTCGGGCCCAGGCGCGGCCGTCGGGTCCAAAGGCCCTGCAGGAGCGGCTGCAGCTGCGAGCGGAGCGGCCGCAGCGGCAGCAGGCGCAGGGGCGGCCGCAGGCGGAGGGCCCGCCGCCGCTGGGACGACGGCCAGGGCGGCAGCCACGGCGGCCCCGCCGCCAGGGGCCGGAGGGACCGCCGCGGGCCCAGGGGGGGCGACGCCGTCCGTGGGGAAACCGAAAGTGAAGTAGACCGCAGCACCAGCAGGCGGCACAACGCCAGCTCGTCCAGCAGCTCGCTCCGCAGTCAAGTACACGTCCCGCGCGTAGGCGTTCAGCTCATTCTGGATCGCCACCTCCTCGGCCGCCGTCAAGGGGCGCCTGAACCTGTAGAGGCTACCTGCGTCCAACCCAGCAGGGCGAGTGCGGCGATCCTCCTCGAAGCGGACCGCCGCCAGAGAGCCATCAGAAAGGTCGTACAGCTCCTCGTACACGTCGCCGTTCGGCGACGAGATCAGCACGCGCAGGGGCGACCACCGCGGGTCAGTCGGATGCTGAATCACCCGCCCCCACACTCGCCGCTGATGCCACAGCGGCGCGCTTGCGTACTGTACCCAAGCCCATTGCCGAAGACCCGGCGGAGCTGGCTCCTGAGCCATCCTTGATCTTGGCCGGCGTCAGGCTTGGCGTGAACTTCCAGGCGACGCCCCCGACGAACTTCAGCGCGTGGACAGAGAAGAGGAGAACGTTGGCCACCAGCAGCGCGAGACCCAGCCAGTTGCCTACCCAAGACGAGCCCTCCGCCTCGGCGCTGGCCGGGCTGGGCGTCGATGGAGGCGCGGGCGCCTCAGGTGCCGCCGGGCAGACCGCAGGCGGGTGGACGTGGATCGGCGCCGCCGCTGGGCAGGCCGGGCACGTCGGAGGCTGCGGGCACACAGGGCAGGCCGGACAGCGAGCCGACCAGCGCACGACCGACTGAGAGATGGTCCCCAGGAGCCAGTCGACGTAACGCCGGCCCAGCAGCCAATCCATGTGGAGAGGGGGAAGCTGTCTCCCGGCGCTTCCGCCGGTGATAGCTTGAGCACAATCAGTTGCGGGCGTGCAGTGACGCGCGGCCCCCTCTGCCCAAGGCGCTCTCAGAAAATATTCACATGCACGCATTGCCATATGTATGTATGTATGTATGTATGTATGTATGTATGTATGTGTGTGTATATATATATATATATTCATAATCATCCATACACAACTCACATCGAGAAACGAATCGGTATGAACATACGGAATGAAATACGGAATTTCGCACTGAATACCAATATCGGTCCGAATTCCGTTACCGATTACACTACCGGATTCCGGAAATCAACTACCTTTTACAGTGCCGATGCCGATTGCAATAACGATATCGAGTACAGTACCGATACCGATTACAATACATATGCAAGTTCAATATAACGATATTTAATTATCATTCAATCTAGATTCAATTTTCAAAGTAGTACGGTATACAACTACTCGTATTCAACAATCAAGCTAAATCTACTTAATCCCAACTGTGGAACCGGTTGGTTCTGATATATATATATATATATATATATATATATATATATATATATATGCATGCACTTGTATGTATATGTATGTATGTGTATGTATGTATGTATGTATGTATGTTATATATATGTATACATATGTATGCATATATATATATATATATATATATATATATATATGCAAAACATGTGAGGCGAAGCGGGCGATGTGGCCCACAACAGGTTGCCTATTGGTGGCGAGACCCTGGGTTCTTTAAGGAACATCTCCAGATCCCAAGCCCCCCCTGTTCTTACTTCCCTTTTACTCTTCCATTTTCTTCCCTCGCCCCCTGTATGTTTTCCTCCTCTTTGTCCTCGTCATTCCTCTCCTCCCACCGTTCTCGTCTTCCTCCTCCTCCTCTTTCTCCTCCTCCTCGTCATCATCCTCTTCCTCCTCCTCTTCCTCCTGCTCCTCCTTCTTCTCCTCACTATCTTCCTACTCCTCTTCCTCCTCTTTCTCATCTCTCCCTCTCTCATTCGCCCTTTCTCTGTCCCTCTCCCTTGTTCCCCAATCAGAGCTTGCCTCTGTAGGGGTCCTAGCGGATTGAAGGGTAGGTGAAGTGTGCCGCCGATTCGGTGGCCGGGCCCGGGTGCCCGGGTGCCCGGGTGCCCGGGTTCGCCGCCGATTCGGTGGCCGGGCCCGGGTGCCCGGGTGCCCGGGTTCGCCGCCGATTCGGTAGCCGGGCCCGAATGCCCGGATGCCCGGGTGCCGGGGTGCCCGGGTGACGGGTGCCCGGTGCCCGGGTGGGTGCCTGGGTGCCGGGTGCCGGGTGCCCGGGTGCCTGGTGCCCTGTAGCCCTATAGCCTTGTAGCCCTATATCTCTATCGCCCTATAGCCCTATAACCCATATAGCCCATATAGCGCCCAAGAGCCCATATAGCCTTGTAGCCCTACAGCCCTGAAAATATTATGATTGGGTTTTTCTTTGGTATCATTTTCTCCGCTCGCTTTCGCCAGTCTCTCTGCCATGTGATTTCACTGGGGTTCCTCAGATTTCAAGCATTGGAACCAACCTTGGGATCCCCAGGAAGTCCACGGCTCGGAATCCTAAGGGTTCCGGTAAAATCATAAGGTTCGCGGCGTCGCCCTGCGATTTCACAGGGTTTTCCTGGGCTTTAAGAAACCTTGGCATTTCCGTGGGATTTCTGGGGTTGGTGGGATTTCAAAGCTTGGAGCAACACCGAGCTTGGGATCAGGAGGTCAAGGGCCAGAACCCTCTGAATCCAACTGAAATCGCAATGTTCGCGATGTCGATGATGCACAAACCTTTTCATTTCAGTGGGGTTCCGTGGGTTTCTGGGATGCAAATCAATGAAACCTTGCGATGTCATTTGGATTCCTGGGATTTCCAGCCCCAAAGCAAAAAACAACATACGAACCCTGGGGTCACAGAGGGTCAAAGCTGAAAATCGTGGAAATCCGAAAATCCCATTGAAATCAAATTGTTTCGTGGATTTCCATCACAGAAATCCAAATCACAGAAATTGCGCATCACCGACGCCGCGAACGCTGCGATTTCACGGGACTTGGATTCTGCGCCTTGAACCTCGTGGTGATCCCAAGGTTGGTTTTGCTCCAAAGCTTGAAATCCTAGGAATCCCAGGAAGCAACATGAAATCGTAAGGTTTCGTGGATTTGCATGACAGAAACCTTAGGAACCTCAATGACATCGCAAAGTTTGCGCATCGCCGACGTCGCGTACCTTGCGGTTTCACGGGGGTTCTTCAGATTCTGAGCTCTGGACCTCCTGGAGATCCCAAACTTGGTTTTGCTCCAGGGTATGGAACCCCAGAAACCCAAGGAATTCAAATGAATCTGCGTGATTTCGTTGATTGGCATTCCAGAAATCCCAAGCATCCAAATGAAATCACAGGGTTTGCGCATCACCAGCGTCGCGAACCCTGTGATTTCTTCGGGATTGCTGGGGTTCTCAGTCCTGGACCTCCTGGGGATTCCAAGGTTGGTTTTGCTTCAGGGTATGCAATCCCCGAAATCCAAATGAAATCGCATCCAGGAGTCCAAGGGATCTCAATGAAGTCGCCAGGTTTGCTGGTTTCTCGTCTACGGGGTGTTCCACGCGCTCGTTGTCCTCTATGTGAATGAAGCGCGCGCTGGTATCTGTGGGGAAGGGGGCTTTTCCCTTTGCCTCTGCGATGTCTTTGGGTGGGGTAGACGGATACGGCCTGCGTCTTGCACTGCGCGGGTGCTGCAAAGTGGGGCCGAAGTCGACAGGTCCCTTGGGTGGTGTGGTGGGTGGGAGCATGGCCGCCTCCTTCATAAATCCAGCCGCCCGTGCTGGGGCTGCCGTGGATTTGGCTGGAGGCCCGGCGTGCTCTGCCCACCTCGGGGGCTCGGGTGCGTCCCCACATCCTCGCGTGGTATGGGGCCGCGGTGGGGCGCACATGGGATGGCCTCGAACAAGCCAACCCGACTTGAAATATAATTGTGCGAACGGACCCCTCGCTCCGATAAACGCGACATGGAAACCCGTACATGTATCAGTGCGGGAAACATGTTGCGTGTACGTGTGGAGTTAGTGCGTGCTACACCGAAGCACGTACACATGTAGCACAAGTGAGAGTATCTGTTTGCATGAAGGTATTAAAATAGAGCCACACACCGTATCGCAATTCTAATTCTGGAACTTGCCACCTGTATTTGTGAATGCAATTTGAACACAGCCGTGAAATACCGCAAGCATGTACCACGTGGAACGATTGTATGGCAACCATCTTCCTTTAGCATACCGGAGCGTTGCGGGCGGAAGCGGACACGTTGTAAACGATCGGTGCGGTATCTACATTTCTTGGTTTTGTGCTTGTGGTCGGTTCCTGCGCCTCCTAGGTTCCGGATCGGTGAGGCTGCTTGACGGCGTATATCTACAACCAATGCAACGGGTTCGCTAGACTGCGTGCCCAAATATTGTATGCAGAATTCGCCCGCCAAACACGCGCACAAATAATAATAGTCAATGTTACAGCGTGAGTGTGCATTCCGCCATTACTCGTCACTTGCGGCAAATAGTGGTGCCAAAGAGCTATATGCCGTCCGTACCATTATTGTCACATGTTGCTTGCTGGATCTTGCTGTCACCTGGAAGGGAATGCCAAGAATAACATGCGGGCTGCCAATCTGTGAACATTCACAAGAACATAATCGCAAATGCGTGCGTCGCGTTGCTTGAAGTAGACGGGCGCGTTTTCGAATTCCAAGGCTTGAAGGGCAGCGTCAAGGTTGGGAACGAAGCCCAAATAACGCTTAACTTCAACGGTGATGCAATTGTGCTTCCCGTATGCCTGCGCGAGAAGATGTGCCTCCTTGCGCACCCTCCCGCCCGCCTGGTCTTCCCGCCGTGGCACGGCAGCGGCTTCTGGCTGCGGACCAAACGGCCGTGGTGCTTCTGGTGCAGCCTGTATTCCTGGGAACTGGGGGTACTGGGGAACTTAACAGCGCGAGAGGATCAGCGCCGTGTAAGCATATCACAAACATGATTGGAATCTGGGAGTCCGACGATGGCGATGGTGGAATGGAGCTCACGGCGAGCTGTTGCCACTTTCGAACATCAAATCATCATAATCCCAGATGGGGAGCGAGCTCGATCGACCCGGCAACGTGAGAACGCCGAGACATTATCCACTTGAGCGACGAGATGAAACGGGGCTTATGCAGGAAGACGTAGCGACCTTTCGCTGCGTCTCACGCGGGCCGCCAACGTGTGACACCACGAGGAGAAGAAAATGCTTACGCGCTACCTTGCGCGAAAAACTTACGCGCGAATGTCTGCTTAATCGAGTCTGCTTTCTTCGGTCGGTCACTTGGCAATGACGAAATCAATTGGCGCTGACCTTTTCACTGTTTCTGCACCGACGATCCCAATGAGGTCGCCGCGAAGCTGAACGTAGTCGCCAGGAACGGGATGACGGGAGGTGGATGGCATCGTGGCCTTGTTGATCTCTCTGCGCAATGTATGTCCACACCAAGCTGGAATTTCCAGAGCGAACCACCAAGCCTCGATGCGGGTGATTTGTTGTGAGCGCACCCCGCCGAATCCAGAAGTACATTGCCTTGTATGATCGCAAGTCGGTTCGCCTTGCATGACGGACGGACTTGGTGGAAACCGGTCTTGATCCCCCGTGGAGGTCTCCCCAAGACCAATCTTCTGGCCACACAGAGGAATGAACCGAGGCAGGAGTGACCTTCGGTGCGAGGCTACAGGGTCGCGGGAGGCAGTGCTGGAGGAGGCCCTGTTGGGGGACAAAGAAATACCGATACCGCTGCTACCCGGACCTCTCCTGGGGTGCGTCCCGAGAAGAAATCCGAGGATAATGCAGCCGAGGCGACGAGGACCAGAACGAGCAACGTTAGTCGAATCTTTTCCTCCTCTAACCTGTGGGCCCGCCGAAGAACCCCGCCCCAGCGAAGGGCCACTCTTGCGCGCGGCCGAGCTTCTCATCCAACGCCGTTTCTTGATGGCCTCGGGGAGGGCGGAGTGCGCCCGAGAGTGGGGACACATCTCCAGGGCCACCTTTGCCAGGACGGCGGGATCTCTCTCTCTCTCTCTCTCTCTCTCTCTCTATATATATATACACATATGTATGTATATATGTATGTATGTATGTATGTATGCATGCATGCATGCATGCATGTATGTATGTACGTACGTACGTATGTATGTATGTTTGTGTATATGTGTAATATAAGTCCACAGCCCTTTGCGAAGCCCATCCCGCCCAGGCGCAATGTATACGCTCTCCTGGCTCGGCCAGGGAGGCGTATACGTCCAGGATAGGTCTGGCCAGGGGCAGTGGATATGTATAGATCTCGTCGCCCGACTTCGCTTAAATGGCGAAGATCAGCCCTGAGATTTTGGCGCTCCAGCTTTTGAACTCCTGGCGGTCTCTCCCAGCTTTGGGCCCTCCAGGGGCTCTCGCGGGTCGATCTGGCTCGAGGAGCGTTGCGGGAAGATGGGGTTCTTGGGCTCCTGGTGTGATGCTACACGATGTAATGTTTTTCCTGGTGACGGATCTCTGGGTTGCCCAGCCCAAGAGCAACTATACTAAATAATTATTTTCCGCCGTCCCTGGGCGGCTTGAAAATTATATCCTCACGGAGGCGCGTGAAGGTCTCAACTTTCCAACCGAGCTGGAACAAACGTTCCCGATGATGGAAAACATTCTTGTATACCGCTTTTCTTCCGCTGACCAGCCCTGACATCTGACGTCGCGACACAAATCCAACGTCGTGGAAGATCACAGCTGGAGCCCTCGATTCCATCTTCCCGAGGCACTTCTCGAGCTGGATCTATCCGCGAACGCCCCAGGGACCCGAAGCCAGGCGAAACCACCTGAAGTGGAGAAATGCAGCGCCCAGATTAAAGAGTAGCCGAAGGCCCAACTGGCAAGCAAACCTGAATTTGATCGAACCGCGCAATCGGAATGGGTCGGAAACAGATCGGTTCGCCAGAGTACTGTCCCGATTCGAATCGAAATCGGATCGCCGCGTCTGGCTCCCACTGGCCCAGCCAGATGCCGATGAATCGACCCGAACCCCAGACATCCTCCCCTGGGCCAATTTTTCGCTCTGGATCGATTTTGATGGTCCGCGGCCCGATAACGGGCCCCAAAAGTCCAACTCGAGGAAAAACGCTAGGATTGAAATGGGACTGAATAAATCAGATCTTCGGAGATCTGGGATCGAACCGGATCGGAATCGCAGCCCCAGCTGGCGAATCGGATCGCACCGAACCGAATCGCAAGCAGCCCTGGCGGCAGCTCCTCGCGGGACGGCGCGCGCCCTGGCGCCGCCCGCAGCATCGCACGCCTTGGGGGAAACCGAAAAGTACCGACACCGCTACGGCGGGTTCGTGTCGTGCTGACTGCGGCGTTGGTTTCTGACACCGTGGAGAGCTTTCAACCTGGAACGATCGCGCGTTTCCAGAACGCCAGATCGATCCAGGCTGGCCGATTCTGGGTGACTGGCGGCGTTGAACCTTGACAGCACGCGCTGGGGTCGCAGCCGCGTCGACACGACACGAACCTACGGCTACTCCCCAGGCCTCTCCCGGGATGCTCTCTGGTCAGGAATTCGGGGCGGATCCGGCCGCGGCGACGACCAGCCCTCTCCCGGCCTCCTCCTCTCCTTCCTCCCCGTGCGTGCGGGCTTATTCGCGACTCCGCGCCCCCGTTTCGCTCGGACGCGCGTGCGGACTTCCTCTGCCGCGCCGCGACGGAACAAGTCTTCTCACGACGCGAGCGACGCGGGCACGGCGGCGAGCCCGAGGGGGAAGGCAGGAGGGGCGGCCCTCCCCGAAAGGCCCGGCAGGCCCCCGGCCTTCCGAGAAATATCTTCTGCGCCTCCTCCGGAGATCCAGGGCGGGGCTCCTCGGAAGGCGCCCGAGGGCTTCTGAGAAGTCCCGCCGCCCTCTGAGAAGGCCAGCCTCCTCCTCCTCCTCCTCCTCCTCCTCAATCCTCCTCCTCCTCCTCCTCATCCTCCTCAATCCTCCTCCTCCTCCTCCTCCTCCTCCTCCTCCTCCTCCTCCTCCTCCTCCTCCTCCCCCGCCCCGACCTCGCCGACGATCCTCCCCTGAGCCTTGGCGCCCGGCCATGCCGCGGCGGTGTGCGGCGCCGCCGCGCACGGCCACGGCGCCGCTGCGGCGCGGGCGGCCGCGGCGGGGCTGCCGCTGCCGTGCGCCTCCTGCGCGCCGGGGCCCGCAGGAGAGCTGTCGGCGCCCCGAGCCCAGGCCCGCTCGCGTGGTGAGCAAAATCACGACGTTGAAGGCCTCTCAAACGGGATCCGAGCGCGGTGGGGTCGGAAGATCGCGCCGCCTCGTCGATGCATCGGCGACGTCGCCGTGGAGAGGATCGACATCCCCATCGAGCCACATCGCCGAAGCATCGGCGATGCGGCGCGATCCTCCGACCCCATCTACTCGGACCCCATTTGGGAGGCCTAGAGACGTGCGGTCCCAGACGTGCTCGCGTTGTGAATGAACTCACGTCGGGGAGTTTTGGGCCGTTTTCGGCGGGGGCCCTCGCCGGGCCCCGGGACGGAACGCCCTAAGATCAGACGTTGCGAAAAATTCCAACACCGCGAAAAATCACGACCAGAGCCCTAGACCCTACCTTGCTGATGCATTTGTCGATCAGGATCGATCTGTGATGGCCAGAGGGCCCGAAACTGGGCGAATACGCATGGCGTGGACACATTGCAACGCCCAGATCTCGGAAAGCCCCTGCCGTGGTTGACAAAACTCAAATCGTCGGACATCTGGGTCCGCCTGGGCGGGCCCGCGCCCTGGAGACTCGCAGTCGCGACGCATGTTTGTAGACTCCAAGAGGCCACGGCCCCCCCCCACCTGAGCGACGGAAGGCAACAGGCTTGACGCCGTGGACACTGGCGCGTAAGCTTTCTTCGCAGGATCGCGCGTCAGCGCCCTCTTCTCCACGCGCCGTGCCACGCTGGGGGCCCGCGTGAGCCGGGGCGTACAGTCGCGATGTCTTCTAGCGCGAGACCCACCTCTTCTTGTCGCTCAGAAGGTCTCAGCTAGGCTCAGACGATTGTCCGCAGAGGTGGTTCGTTCGTTGCAGACATCCATCAGGCGCTCCAGTTTTTCCGATGCATGGGCCCCAGAGGTCTGAACCACTTTCCAGGGCCAGATTTTCGTCCTGAGTCGTTCCTGACGGTCCTGGGGCCCGTCCAGGGCCCCTGGAGGCCGGAAACGGCCCAAACCGACCGCTGCAGATTTCTCGGAGCCTTGGAAAGCTGGGTAGGTGGTTCGTTCGTTCGTTCACTCGTGTAGGCATCCCAGATCGCGACGCATCGCCGATGCATCGGCGATGCGGCTCGATGTGGGGCCGGATCTTCTACGCGCCGACGGCGCCGATGCATCACCGACGTCGCTGGTGCACCGCTGATGTTTTGCCGATGCGGCGCGATCCTCCGACCCCATCTACTCGGACCTTGGGTCGGCCCGCTCGCTCTGCTCCCAGCCATCACCTTGAACCTCCACCCGGCCAGGACGCCTACGCATCGTCGTAGCATGCATAGGCATGGCCATGTGGATACGTAAGCATGCCACAGCTGATGCCAAGGGGTCGGGACACCACCAGGCCGCGGACCGGAACAGTCAAGGGTCTTGTCTATTTTCGGCCTCTGCGGGCTCTGAACGGGGCCCCAGGGCCGTCAACAAACGGCTCCGGATGGAACGAAGCTGCATCGAGGGGGTACCAGACGGCAGCGTGGCGAAACCTCGCCAGACCCACCCAGCGCACGAGGCGGCAACGAGGCGGTAACGGGCGGCAGCGTAGCGAAGCCTCGCCGGACCCTTCCAGCGCACGAGGCGGCAACGAGGCGGGAACGGGCGGCAACGAGGCGAAACCTTGTCGGACCCTCCCAGCTAACACAAGGAAGCGGCGACGGGCGGCAACGTGGAAAATCCTCAGGTAGACGAGTAAGGGCCCCTGAGTGCGAAATCTATTCGGGAATCTATCCAGACACATGTGTATATATCCGCGATGCTCATGCACACACATATACACATATTCATATATGTATTGTTTGAGACATAAATGTGTAGATGCTTCGAATATACGACCGACTCCAGAACTTCGGAATCCACACATGCTCTCGTCTCGCTTTCTCTTCCGCCGCCTTCTGCCGACCTTCCGCCGGTGGACCCGCCGCCTTCTGCCGAGGGCGAGAAGGGCCGAAGGCGATGCCCTGCCTGGGACGCCCCGTCCACGATAGCGGGAGCGGAAGCCCCAGAGTGCGAAGACCCTGGCGGGGGCAGGGGAGGGCAGGACCAGTCAGCATCGGCACGGGATCGAATCCGAATCGAACGGGCCGCACAAAGACATAGAAAACAGCGCCATGCGACCAACGGGCCGGCCGCATCGGATAGAAGCAGTGTCGGGATCGAAGCGGGATCGAGCTGGCCGGAGCCTGATCTGGAATCGGACCGATCGTATCCGAATGGGCCCTGCAGGGCCGCCGCGCGTAGGAAGCGACAGCGAGCAGCCCCACGCGGTCCCACTGGTGCCGCCCCCGCGGAGGGGCCTCTGGAAGCCCACTTGGGCCCTGGGAGGCGCTCGGGGACGTTCCCGCCGCGAAGCCTCGTGGGAGGCGTTCTGGGCAATGCCAAGGGGGGCCCCGCCACCACTACCACCACCGCTTACTCATTCACTCACTCACTCACTCAAGGAGGTCATGGACAAGATGATTTGTTAACACCTTGATTCGCAAACCTGTCGTAAACGTGCGTTAACGGGCCCCATCTGGGGCGGCGGCGGCGGCGACTCACCCACTGACTCACTGACTCAATTACTCTCGACTGACTCACTCACTCTGACTCACTTACTCCTCTTTCTGGATTGCCCCCCGCGCAGCCGAACGGGACCGACGCGTGTGTGCGCGAGGCGAGGCGAGCGGGGCTCCGAGGGCCAGGCGCTGGCAGGGTTCGCCAACTCGACCAGGAAGCGGACTCCCCTGGACCCCCCAGGACTCCCAGAGACGCCAAAGACGTCAAGAACCCTCGATTTTCGATCCTCCATCCTCCTCGGTCCTCGACTTCCAAAAGGCGGTGATGAAAGCTCGGGGGAAGCCCCTGGAGAGCTCCAGCAAGCCCGTGGAAGGGTTCTGGGAGGCTTCTGGCAAGGGGGGGGAGGGGAGGAGGAGGCGAGGTAGGACTCCATGCGTGCGGGAGGCAACATCACCAGTCTGCGGCACTTCATGCGGGAGGCAGTGGCACACGGGCGTCGACGCGCGGGCGGCACAGGTAGGAGCGGCAGTAGGACCCAGAGCACCTCGTGGAGCGCAGCGGTGCGCTGGGCCACGCGCGCTTTGGCCTCTCGTCCGCTCCTGGGCGCAGAGCTCGTCAGTGGCAACGGTGAAGACCTCTTGCGCCTGCTATGGCGAGGCCGCGGAAGCCGTCCCCGAGCGCGATGCGGACGCGCAGGTTGGGCTACCCGCTGTGTGGTGCTCGGCCTGCGGGGATCGGGAACGGGCAAGCCTTGAGAAGCAGGTGCCCTGGGCGGCGGCGCGCGTGCCCGATCGCCTCCGCGAGGGGGGCCGCCCCCGTGCGCGCGCGCGGAGGCCCCTTCCTATCTGCAGAGGGCGGGCGCGAGCCGCGGCGGCGCGCAGGCGGCGCCGCTCCCACTCGACTCTCGGCGTCGGTGGCCCCTGGAGGTGGCCGACGCGGCGGCCGCCGCCAGCTCGGCACGCAGGGACGGAGGAGACGGCGTGCGTCTTCCTCGGGCCTCCACAACACCTTTCTAATTTTCCCTGACAGGCCACCGAGCAGCGCGATCGTTTCCGCCCCCGCCAGTCCATCTGGAGGGTCCAAGAGTGCAGGGTTGCGGAATGATCCCGGCGGGCCTGGAGTAGCGAGCCCGACCCCACGCAGGCGGGACCGGTATTGATCTCGGGGCCCTCCAGCGCGATCTTGTTGTTGCAGGGGCGGGCGGCCCCCCCCCTGCCTCGGCGTAGGATGGGCGGGAGGCCGCGCGGTGCGGGCAAGGGCCCTGTGGAGCGGCTGCGGGCCCTTGCTGCGTGCGAGGGTGGTCGAGGGGCCGTGCGCGAGGCTTGCGGCGGGACTTGCTGCGGAGAACCTGGATCCGATGTAGCGTGTAAATGTGAAGGGAATCCATGGTTAGGATCATGTGCGGCGCTAAGGTGGCCCTTGTGCTACCGTGCGAGACGCAGATCGGCCAGGCGGCGATGAGTGCCACAGAGGCCAGTAATCCCACAGGTGCCCACAAGAACAGTACCATGGAGGAGAGGGTGACTTGCTGGAGTGCAGTCCCAGGTGGGGGGAGGTCTGTGATGAGGCCGCCGCCATCTGAGGTCGGTGGAGGTCTGTGCTCGGTGTTCTCCCAGCGTATAGCAGCAGGGCCAGTGTCACCTGGAGCCAGCGGGCGACCACGGGGTCGCAGATGCGCAGAAGGCACCTGCACACCACCACCATGTCTGCTAGGTCGGAGGTCCTGTTGCTGATGGGGACGCAGTGCTGGAGCCACCGCAGCGGGTGCCAAGTGCGACCGAGGGGCCAATAGCACCTCGGACAGAGGTCGGAGACGTCGAAGGCGGGCTGGTAGAGGCGAGAAGGTCGCCTTGGCGAGAGAGTGTGGGCAACAGGAGTGGTGGAAGGAGGGGCGCCACTGTAGGGAGACGGAGGCAGCCGCCAACATCGTATGTAAGCTCAGCAACACCGTGGCGTGGATGACATCGCACCGCGGCGGCCTGGCGCTTGGGGGGGGGGGCTGCGCTGACTTGAGAGCGGGGTGCGACGCGCCAATGCTATCAATGCTGAGACGTCCCGTAAGCGGCGATACCTGGAGCCAACGTCGGCTAACATGGACCCCAAGAGGTTTCTTGCACCCTCGATGTGCGCGCTGCGTCGTGAGCTCTGATGGCGGCGGGCGGTCCCCCGGGCGAGCGTCCAGAAGCGCCAGCCCAAGCCCAGCGCGGCGACGAGGCGGCGATGGGCGGGCAACGGGCGCACGTCAGGAAGCGCCAGCCAGCGCACGAGGCGGCGACGGGCGAGCAGAGGGCGAAAACCTGGAAGCGCAGGAAGGTTACTTAGACGCCAAGACAGACTCCCCTAGTGCAAGCACTGTTCTGTGAAACTGGCTTGAGCCAAAGTTGCAAGTAGAGGACGAAAAAGAAGGACAAGAAAAGAGACCAAAAGAGTCGCGCAATCATGAACTCTGCGCGACCCTAATCAGGGGACACATTCCTATTGCATCGGCACCATTGCTTGACGTTACTTGGTGTTGCTTAGCATTGCCTGGCATTGCTTGGCGCAGCTTAGCACGCCTTGGCGTTGCTAGGAGGAGTTGTTTAGAAATAGTATTCTTCTTTTCATCGCACCACTCCAGCTTGAAACTGCCCGTGAATGCAGGGCCTTGTAACTAATTCCGCAAGCGTAGGGTAGGTAATCAACTCACATCTGAAAAAAGGTCCAATTATTCCTGTGCTGAGATAAGCGAGCCTGCGGACGACCGTCCCTGACCCAGGCCGCCTGTCACAGCGACCCAGTGAGTAAAGAAACAAAACCAAACAACCTAGGAAATGTAGTAAGGAAGCTGAACCAACCAAACCGGGGAATGCAGTGAGGAAACACAACTAAACAACCCGAGACCAAAAAACTCGGGGAACGTAATACATGAACAAGACTAAACAACCCTGGGAATGCAGGAAGTAATCAAGACCAGACAACCCAGGGAATGCGGTAAATAATCCAGACCAAACAACCTCGGGGAACAGAGTCAGAAAAGGCCAAACGCCGGACACTCGCGGACCGCACTCCTTTCAATGGGGCCTTGGTGTGCGACTTTGGTGGCGCCACCTTTTGCACCTGTTGGGCCACGTTGGGGCACTCCCAACAGTCAGTATACCGGCTCGCCGCCACCCTGGTCACATCCTGGTGTATCCCGCGCGCCATTTTGGCTGCGCCCCAGCTTCGGTTGGCCAATCCCACCAGCCCTTTGGGCGTGAGTGGTTTAGGGAGCTCTCAACCCCCTTCTTCCCCTTCGGGGAGGGGTTTACCCCTCCCCCTACCCCCTCCCCCTGGACCTGGACAGGGAGTACCGAGTGGTGGCAGGGAGGTCTTTTTCGACTCCTGGGAGGGCCAAAAAACGACGACCCTCACGAGGATTCTGGCCCCGACGGGGGGACCGAGTTTGGCCCCTCAGCTCGTCTTTGAAGCCAAAAACATTGATTTTACTACGGTTTTGGCCCCATTTTGGCCTTCTGAGGGGGCCGCGCTCATCTTCCTTCATAGCAAAATCATTGATTTTACACAGGTTTTGGGCTCATTTTGTCCTTCTCAGGGGGCAGCGCTCATTTGCGCTTCTGAGGAGGTCGCAAGAGGCCCCAAGATGGCCCCAAGAGGCCCCCAGGAGGCTCCCAAGAGGCCTCCAAGAGGCCCCCAAGAGGCCCCCAAGAGGCCCCCAAGAGGCCCCCAAGAGGCCCCAAGAGGCTCCAAGAGGCCCCCAAGAGGCCCCACGAGGAGCCCGAACGACTCACACCAGGACGAGGGGCCCGAACGACTCACACCACGAAGAGCCCGAACGACTCACACCACAAGGAGGGGCCCGAACGACTCACACCAGGACGAGGCGCCCGAACGACTCACACCACGAGGAGCCCGAACGACTCACACCACGACGCGGGCCCCGAACGACTCACACCACGAGGAGCCCGAACGAGTTACACCAGGAGGAGGGGCCCGAACGACTCACACACAAGGAGGGGACTCACACCACGAGGAGCCCGAACGACTCACGCCAGGACGAAGAGCCCGAACGACTCAAACCACGACGAAGAGCCCGAACGACTCACACCAGGAAGAAGGGCCCGAACGACTCACACCAGGACGAGAGGCCCGGAGATATGCGGGGGCAGGCGGAAACACGCCTGAAAAACACGACTGTCGGCATGCTTCGCAAGAGTTGCTGTTTTGAGATGGGCTGGTGGGGATACGCGAAGCGTGAAGAATTCACCTGCGCGCTTCCCTGGGTTGGTTCCCTGGCAGCTGCAGCCAATTCGCATACCTGGTGGTTCAGCGGTTAGTCAATTCGCTGCAGTTCAATTCACACCTGGTGGCTTGCTCTCAGGTTGTCGCACGCTTGCAGCCCCTGGCAGCCCCGGCAGCCCCTCCCCCAGCTTCTTGCTGTTCCAGCTCTGAGGTTTCGGCGGTAGGTCCTGCTCTGCTTTGCGCAGGTAATTCAGCCCTCGCGCGGCCCGCTCGGACCCTACTCGCCGTCGGCGCGCTCGCCTTCGGCTGCTAACGGAAAAATTATCCCGGCAAAGCAACCTAACAGCGATGTGTAGAAGCATATATGGAAACATTCCCCTTAAGATCCAGATGAGAATCCAGTTGTAGAATTCTCCTGTTCTCGCAGTCGCAGTCGCATTCGCGATGACAGTCGCAGTGGCAACGGCAGTCACAGTCACAGCCTCAGCCTCAGCCTGCCTCAGTATCAGCCTGCCTCAGCCTCAGCCTCAGCCTGCCTCAGCCTCAGCCTCAGCCTGCTTCAGCCTCAGCCTCAGCCACAGCCTGCCTTCAGCCTCGGCCTCAGCCTCAGCCTGCCTCAGCCTCAGCCTGCATCAGCCTCAGCCTCAGCCTCAGCCTCAGCCTCAGCCTGCCTCCGCATCAGCCTGCCTCAGCCTCAGCCTCAGCCTGCCTCAGCCTCAGCCTCAGCCTGCCTCAGCCTCAGCCTCAACCTTTTCCTCAGCATCAGCCTGCCTCAGCCTCAGCATCAGCCTGCCTCGGCCTCAGCCTCAGCCTGCTTCAGCCTCAGCCTCAGTCTGCCTTCAGCCTCGGCCTCAGCCTCAGCCAGCCTCAGCCTCAGCCTGCATCAGCCTCAGCCTCAGCCTCAGCCTGCCTCAGCCTCAGCCTGCCTCAGCGTCTGCCTCAGCCTCAGCCTCAGCCTCAGCCACAGCCACAGCCTCAGCCTCAGCCTCAGCCTCAGCCTGCCTCAGCCTCAGCCTGCATCAGCCTCAGCCTCAGCCTGCCTCAGCTTCAGCCTCAGCCACAGCCTGCCTCAGCCTCAGCCTCACCCTGCCTCAGCGTCTGCCTCAGCCTGCCTCATCCTCAGCCTCAGCCTCAGCCTCAGCCTCAGCGTCAGCCTGCCTCAGCCTGCCTCAGCCTCAGCCTGCCTCAGCCTCAGCCTGCCTCAGCCTCAGCCTCAGTCTGCCTCAGTATCAGCTTGCCTAAGCCTCAGCCTCAGCCTGCCTCAGCCTCAGCCTCAGCCTGCTTCAGCTTCAGCCTCAACCTTAGCCTCAGCCTCAACCTTTTCCTCAGCCTCAGCCTCAGCCTGCCTCAGCCTCAGCCTCAGCCTCAGCCTCAGCCTGCCTCAGCCTCAGCCTCAGCCTCAGCCTCAGCCTCAGCCTGCCTCAGCCTCAGCCTGCCTCAGCCTCAGCCTCAGCCTGCCTCAGCAGCAGCCTGCCTCAGCCTCAGTTGGCTACGGGCATTCAAAATGTGGCCAGGGAATGGAGTTCTGGGAACTCGAAGAGCACGAAGTGGCCTACAGTTGGCTCCGGGCATTCAAAATGTGGCCCGGGAATGGAGTTCTGGGAACTCGAAGAGCACGAAGTGGCCTACAGTTGGCTCCGGGCATTCAAAATGTGGCCCGGGAATGGAGTTCTGGGAACTCGAAGAGCACGAAGTGGCCTACAGTTGGCTCCGGGCATTCAAAATGTGGCCCGGGAATGGAGTTCTGGGAATCGAAGAGCACGAAGTGGCCTACAGTTGGCTCCGGGCATTCAGAATGTGGCCCGGGAATGGAGTTCTGGGAGGTCGAAGAGCACGAAGTGTGTGACTGTTGCATCCGGTTATTCAGAATGTGGCCTGGGAATGGGGTTCTGAGAGGTCGACGAGCACGAAGTGTGTGACTGTTGGTGAAAAACGAGCCCGGCACAGGCCCGGCCGGCAACTCCCATCGCCTGCCCGGACCCCCCTGTGGAGTGATCTGTGAGCTCTTTTGAGTCAACTAGAAACCTATCAGTCTTCGCTGTTAGGTAATATCCCCACCAGCCCATCCAGAAACGATCAGCAGGGGAGTCGGTGAATCAGGGGCGGCAGGACGCATGCAGTTGCGCAGCCGTCTTCGGGAAAACAAGGATCACAAAGAGCTTCCCGCATTGAAGTTGAAGATGGAAATCGGTGCAAGCTACGATGATGCTTCGATGAGGGGTGAGGGGTGTTTCGATGACTCGTAATGGCTGTTGCACTGATTTGGATCTTAAACTCGCGTGCGTTTCGAAACTTGGAGCCATCTTGGGGCTCTCTTGGGATTCTCTTGGGGCCCTCTTGGGGCCCTCCTTGAGCTCTTTCTTGGGGCTTTCTTGAGGTCCTCTTAGGGCCTTCTTGGAGCCCTCTTGGGGGCGTCTTGGGGTCCTCTTGGGGCTCTTTTGGGGGGTCTGGGGGCCTTCTTCGGGCTCTTTGGGGATGCCTGAGGGGCCTCTTGGGGCCGTCTTGGGCCCTTTCGCTAAAAAAGATGTGGGGTTCTAATTCCCATCGCCCCCTCGGAGGCTCCAAAATTCCGTCTTGGGGCCCTGCCCTGTTGGACCGCTCTTGGAGCGCTCTTGGGCGCTCTTGTGGCCGTCTTGGGGCCCTCTTGGGCCCCTCGTGGGACTATCTCAGGCCGTCTTGGGCTTGAGGCCTCAAGAGCCCATCGGATGAGAAAAAGCGAAAAAGCAAACAACATTGATTTTCGTTAGATTTTTGCAAGATTTTTTCTTCTTGGGGGGGTCCTCGGAGGGCTCGGAGGGCGCTTGAAACCGTCTTGGGGCCGTCTTGAAGCCTCTTGGATGCGTGCCCGAAACTATCTTGAGCCATCTACCGCTATCTTGGGCCATCTTGGAGGCCACCTCGCACTCTCTGAAGCCCTCTTGGAGCCATCTTGGGCCGAGAAGGGCCCTATGACACCTCGCGGGGGAGCCCGTCCAGACGCAGGGAGGTGGGGGGGGAGGTAAACCTCCCGAGCAGGGAAAGGAAGGAGGTTGGAAAAGGAAACGCTCTAGACCACCTGCGCCCAGAGGGCTGGTGGGACTGTCGCTACTTTCTTGAGCTCTTGGGAGGTCCAGCTGAGTCGGGGGGGTCACACGCATCCAGACGACATCTCGCTGCTCCCTGGGTGGCTGCGAACGGCGCAGCTGTCGCCACTTTCGTGGGCTCCTGTGGGGTCCAGCGGAGTCAGGGTCTACGCGCACCCAGACTGGACCTCGCTGCTCCCTGGGTGGCTGCGAACTGCGCAGCTCTAGCCACTTTCGTGGGCTCCTGGACATTCCAGCTGAGTCGGGGGCCACGCGCTCCCAGACGAGACCTCGCTGGCTGCGAACTGCGCAGCTCTAGCCAGTTTCGCGGGCTCCTGGGAGATCCAGGGGAGTCGGGGGGCACGAGCACCCAGACGAGACCTCGCTGCTCCCTGGGTGGCTGCTGCGAACTGCGCAGCTGTCGCCACTTTCGTGGGCTCCTGGGAGGTCCAGCAGAGTCGGGGGCCACGCGTACCCAGAGAGGACCTCGCTGCTCCCTGGGTGGCTGCGAACTGCGCAGCTCTAGCCACTTTCGTGGGTTCCTGGGAGATTCAGCGAAGTCGGGGGGCCCGAGTACCCAGACGAGATCTCGCTGCTCCCTGGGTAGCTGCGAACTGTGCAGCTGTAGCCACTTTCGTCGGCTCCTGGGAGGTCTAGCGGAGTCGGGAGGTACGCGCCCCCAGACAGGACCTCGCTGTTCCCTGGGTGGCTGCGAACTGCGCAACTGTCGCCACTTTCCTGGGCTCCTGGGAGGTCCAGCTGAGTCGGAGGGCGCGCGCACCCAAAGGAGGCCTCGCTGCTCCCTGGGTGGCTGCGAACTGCGCAGCTGTAGCCACTTTCGTCGGCTCCTGGGAGGCACGGCGGAGATGAGGGCAGCACAGACCGTGCATATGCGGCGATGTGTTCTTTTGTATTCAGCGTTCATGCAACTATTCGCCTCGCATGGTGAAGAGGCTGATACGTTCAGAGTAATTTGTTATTGGAAGGACGTTGTCGTTTTACGTCTTCGGCTTCATCACATATTCTTGGCACGGCTCTAGACGTAGAATTGGTCTCACCACGCATTCTTGGCACATAAGCTGTTCATCATCTACGTCGGCTTCGTCTACTTCTTTGGCAACGGCTGAACAAGATCCTCATCTTCAAGTTCCTCATTGGCTTGGGTTCCTTCGGGATTGGCAACAATCATCGTCAATTCATTCATATTCGACACGGAATGCCAGCGCGAGCAACATGTGGGCGAACGCCGGGAGGCGGGCGGGAGGGCGACAGCGGCGTGCGCGGCAGGGCAGCGCTGGAGAGGAGCAAGCGCCCGCGCGCGCGGGCGGTGTTTTCCTGGTCAGAGGCGGGCGGCAGCCGCCCAGCGGCGCTGCGCCGCCAGTCCTCAGACGCACAAGGCTGGGCCCAGAGATCCGACGGCCCAAAAATTGGAGCGACGGGTTTTTGGCCTTTTCGGCCTCCGCGGGCTCTCGCCGGGCTTTGGGACCGTCCAAGGAAAGACTCAGGACGAAAAATTGGCCCTGGGGAAGTGGTCCAGACCTCCAGGACCCACGCATCGAACAAATTGGAGCAGCCAGATGTCCAGGGAGGGGGCACCAAACCATCAACGTGTTCGTCTCGCCCGTTTCGGCGGCTCTGGCAGGGACAGCGGGAAAACACCAGACGCTGGCTGGAACAAAACGGGAAAGCTCGGGAGCATTGGCGCCAGCGCCCCAACATTGCATGCTGTTTTCTCGCTTCTTATCAAACGCTGCCGGTTGTTGCTGGTGGCTCCGACAGAGAGACGCATGATACGGCCTGGGGTGGCCCCTAAGAGCGCTCTGGAACACCTCCGCGTTGCCATCATCATCCCCTGACGAATTCCCCCGGCAGGGCTCGGGCGTTCCACGAACATCCCAATGCCGCCCCAATATGCACACCAAGAGACTGCACACGTCTTCAACAGGAACTGCCATGGCTCCCAAATCTTTCGGACATTTGAACTTACCCATGCTTTTGCTTATACCATGACGATACTGACGAGCCCTCACGGGGCGAAGCATTGTATGCCTCCTCTCCCCGCAACCACCTACTAATTTCACGTAGCTATTCTGCGCCGCTTTTATCCTCTTCCAAGACCCCTCTTCCCTTCGGGGAGGGGTACCCTCCCCCCCCCCTCCCAGGGGTCTGGACGGGGGGGCCGCGAGCCATCAGAAGGCCCTTTTTCGCCCGATGCTCCAAGATGGCCTCCAAGAGGGCTCCAGGTAGCGCAATGTCGCTCACGATGACCTCCACCATGCCTCCAAGACGCCGCAAGGAGGCCACAAGACGGTTCCAAGTGCCCTCAAAGATCCCTCAGGACCTCCCCGAGAAGCCGACATCCTTCAAACACCTGAGGGACATCAATCATGTTTGATCATGTTTGCCTTCTCGCCTTTTCGCTTCCGACGAGTTTTTGAGGCGTCAATTTGGCCCCAAGATGGCCCGAGAGAGCTCCAAGATGGGTCCAAGCTGCCCCCTAGACGGCCCCAAGACGGCCCAAGAGTGCCTCAAGAGGAGGCCAAGAGCGTCCCAAGACGCTACTGTGATGGCCCTGAAGGGGGGGGCTAAACGTCAGCAAGGCCCTGTTTTCACCGACGCCCTCCCCCAAGAGAGCCGCAAGAAAGCTCCAAGAGGGCCTCAAGAGGGCCCCAAGAGCGCCCCGAGACCGCTCCAAGAGAACTCCAAGACCCCTCAACAGAAACCTAGGAGAGCACCGAGCCCCAAGATGGCGCAAAAGATCGTACCCCTCATCCTCATCGTCTTCCTCCTCGTCCTAGTCCATATCCGCAAAAGATGGCTCCATGGGTCCTCGTCGCCGTTGTCCTCCTCCTCCTCCTTCTCCTCCTCTTCGTCCTCGTCCTCGTCCTTGCCCTCATCGTCTTCCTGTTCCTCCTCTTCCTGATCGTTGTGGTCGTCCTCGTCGTTGTCGTCGTCTTCCTCTTCCTCCTCCCCTCGCCCCCACGCGGCCCTCAGGGATGGCCCAAAGAGGCTTTCCAAGGCCACCCCCTTGCTCCCAGAGATCTCTCTGTTCACCCTGGTTGCTCGCCTCGTTTCACTAGATGTGTTTCTTCGTCCCTGTCCCCGTCAGCTCTCAAGGTCAGGGTCTCCGATATGGGCTGGTGGGGATTTTTTTTTGGTCGCGGCCGCAAGCGAAGGCGCAGGCGGCGTCCGAAGTCAGCCTGGGCTACGAGCGAAACCTAATTACCTAGCGCGCACTCACGGCTGCCAGAGCTGCCGCCGAGGGACGCCGGGCGGCGCTGGGGGCTGAAGGCGGGCTGCAAGAGCTGCCAGGTGTGCCAGGCCATCCCAGGGGCGAGACCACCGGAAAGGCAAACGAATTGTACCCTGTCGCTCCAGCCGCCAGAGGTAAACGTGCCACCTAACAGAGCACGGCATAGCGCGGGGCTGTGCAAGCAGTTCAGCGTACCTGTGTCGAATGCCAACAGTGGCAACCTCAAGTGGCTGGACAACAAGGGTAAGCCATTCATGGCTGGTGGGGATACTTTTTGATCGCGAGCGTCGCGGAACTAACGGCGCGCCGTCAGGAAAGTCGTGTGGGTAGCGCAGGACTGGTGGCTGGCGGGGGTCCGCGGAGCGTGAGGAATTTCACTCAGCGACTCTGCGCCGCTGTCGGGACGAGCGCACGCTGCTGGAACGAGCTGAACTCCCAAGCCATCGATCGCCCCTCCACCCCACGAGGTTCGCGCCATTTTCCGCGGGGCTTGAATTCGCATCGCGGACCCACCCGATTTTTACGAAGCACGGCAGAGGCAGTCTGCACGCGTGCTCGGGCAAACAGGGAAACAGCATCGCTAATTGTCCGGCAGTAAGAGCGGGAAAAAGAAGGGGGGGAGGAAGCGGCCGCGGGTGGGGGCCAGGAGGGAGAGCGAACCGAACCAACCAAACACAGCCACACGCAATACGATGTAATTTGCCTGCGATCTGACGCAGAGTTAAACCGCACGATCGACCTTGTGCAACCAGTGGGCCTGGTGCTGCAGCATATAATGCTCTCAGGCGTAACGCGATCGAGCTGAACAAACAGCGGGTGCCAATCAAGACCATTCAAAGACGGCCCGATAAAGCGGCAAAAGGCTACACTGTCTCCTGAAGTTGCCGAGAAAACGCTTGGCAACATAAGAACGAGTAGGAGCCCTGTCTGCAACTAGCAGTTGGTGGTAGACATTGAGCGATATATATATATATATATATATATATATATATATATATAGAGAGAGAGAGAGAGAGAGAGAGAGAGAGAAAGAGAGAGAGAGAGGGAAGGCCCTCTCCCTCATCCCTTCTCGGAGAAGGCGGATCATCCGTCTTCCTCAGAACCCGAAGCTCGGAAGCAACGGACCCGCCATGCAAGCGCAGCTGAGGTTGAAACAACAAACAGCGATGGGACGCCCAAGGCACTAACGCACCCTCGTTCCTGCGTACCCCTTCGACCACCTCGGCCTTGACGGCGCACGGCGACAACGCCAGGAATGCGCACTGCGCTACCCCATCTCCCCTCCTCGCCCTTCTGGCTCCGCCCTC
Source organism: Prorocentrum cordatum (assembly GCA_963575745.1). Classification (NCBI taxonomy): domain Eukaryota; class Dinophyceae; order Prorocentrales; family Prorocentraceae; genus Prorocentrum; species Prorocentrum cordatum. Next base: position 1,115,275 of record CAUYUJ010011336.1, on the reverse strand, counting down.
CTTCCTGCATGACTTGGCGCGCACCAGCCGCGGCTGGTAGCCTCACCCACAGGGCAGCCCCAAAGCGCTGCGCGCAGCGGCCGCTGTGCAGGCGGCCCTGCAGGCAGCTTGACTGTGAATCTTGGGGGCGGCGGCGAGTTCCCTTGTGGCTGCTATCCCCTGACGCCGCTGCGCTTCTCCCTCGCGCCCCGTCCAACTCCAACAGCATCGGCCCCCGGACCCTCCTCCTGGGGTCCACTCTGGCCGGTTTTTCGAGGCGGCCCCAGCCGCGGCGACAAGGAGCCTGCACAGGGGCCCAGAAAGGACGAGAGGAACGCCAAGGAAGGCCGCCGTTGCCTCGACTGCCCCCCCCTCCGACCTCCTCCCGGCACGTCGGTACATCATCAAGTGCGTCCGTGCAAGCACAGGAAACGTACGCCTATCAGGGTTCGTGCATGTTGAGACAAAGATGCTGAAAAGCAGCGGGCCCAGTGCCGTCACCTCCCATCCCAGAGAATCAGACGCATCCCAGTGCCGTCACCTCCCATATGCCCACGGAGGAATACGTATACCCATCTCCCCCCTACCCGCAGCGGGCGGCTCCTCCCTCCCCCCTCCTCCCAACCCCCCTCCTCCTCCCTCCTCCCTCCTCCTCCTCCTCCTCCTCCTCCTCCTCCTGCTCCTGCTCCTCCTCCCCCCCCTCCCAGCAGCGGGCGGTTCCTCCTCCTTCTCGGCCGCGCGGCTCTCCGACTCGGCCGCCCTCGCCTCGCCGGCCTCCCGCGCCCTGGCCGCCAAGGGCTCGGGCAGCGGCCCCGCGGTGCCGCGCCGCAGGTCCTGAGCGGGCAGAGCCCAGCGATCCGACGCTCCAACAAAAGCTTGAGCGCGAGCAAGGGGGGCGACAGCGGCGTGCGCGGCAGGGCAGCGCTGGAGAGGAGCAAGCGGCCGCGCGCGCGCGGGCGGTGTTTTCCTGGCCAGAGGCGGGCGGCAGCCGCCCAGCGGAGATCCGACGCTCCCCCAAAAATTGAAGCGGCGGGTTTTTGGCAGTTTTCGGCCTCCGGGAGCCCTAGACGGGCCTCGGGACGGTCAGAAAACGACTCAGGACGAAAAACCGGCCCTAGGGAAGTGGTCCAGACCTCCAAGGCCCACGCATCGTCAAACTGGAGGGGCAGGATGTCTGGGGAGGCCCGGACAAGCGGCCGAAGACCGTCTACCACTTGAGCGATGGAAAGAAACGGGTCTTATGCGAGATGACACGGCGACCTTATGCGGTGGCTTGCGCGGGCCGCCGGCGCGGCACGCACCTGTGGAGACGAGGGCGCTTACGCGCGACCGTGCGCGGGCAGTTTAAGCGTCAATGTCGGCGCAAACGACTCCGTTTTTTGGCGTCGCTCACTTGGCGGCGTGCACCCGGGGGTGATGCGAGGGGGGGTTCAAAGAAGGCAGTGGGACTTCTTCGAAGGCGGGGGCCTTGTCAGAAGCGCCCGGAGGCCTTCAAGAAGCCTCCCTCGCACTTCTTGGAAGGCGTAGCATTCTTGTCTCTCTGGGCGTTTTCGCCTGTCTGTGGGCTCCAGGAACCTCACGGCTCGATGAGCCTTGAGAAGTGCCGCAGGAAGCTGGGGTCCAGGGCTCCTGTTGTGACTATCGCAAGCGGCCGAAGGCCGCCCACCACTTGGCGGCGCACACCAGGGAGTGGCGCGAGGGAGGGAGGCTTCTTTTAGAGGACTCTCAGATGGGGTCTGACTAGATGGGGTCGGCGGTTCGCGCCGCACCGCCGATGGCATCGGCGACGCCGGCGTGGAGAAACTCGGGGAGAAACTCGGGATCCACACCGAATTGCCTACCCGATGCATCGGGAATGCGACGCGAGCCACCGACCCCATCTGCTCGGACCCCGCTTGGGAGGCCCAGATCTAAGAAGCCCCCGTGCCCTCTCGGAAGCCCCCCCCCTCCCTGCCCTCGCGCCACCCTTTGTGCGCGGCACCGAACCACGGACGTGCCTGGCTCTGGCGCCCGCGCCCCACCATTCCGGTGTGCGCGCCGCCGCGCGACGCCCCGCGCTCTCCCGCGAAGGCCAAAAAACGTCGCTGGCGGGCGTTCACTTTAGATGGCCCTGGGGCCCAGGAGCTTGCCCCGGAGGCCCACATCGAGGCAAAAACGGCGGCTGAAGATATCATACCCAGACGTGCGGCGTCCTAATTTTTTTCAATGCGGCCCGCTTCTGAAGTCCATACCCTTTCCTAGGCTGAAAACGGCCAACCGTGATGCTGTTCAATCTGCGAGCATGTCTGGGTATCGTCGGATATTTGGGTCCCTCCGTGACTGCATGGTAATCGAACCCTAACCAACAAAAGCATGACTGCCCATGTTGGATGGACATGAACCGACATCTCTCTGTCTCTAGCTTGTGAACTCTGAGCCTCGTCTACTTCACAGAGCAGGGGGAGGCTTGGAAGGGGCATGCCGCTCCTTGACAAAAGCCTTGCTCCGACTTGTGGCCACCGCGATCCCTGCGGCGACCTCCCAAACCGACCCTGCGGTTAGGTTCGGGGTCGGATATCACCAGGAAACTCACATGGGACATACGCCGCGCCCAATCACGCACATGAGTACGGCCCCCAGTCCGCCAGACCAGCCTTGTGATACGAACGTTCGCGCAACGCGTGCTTTCAAAACCAACGCGGGTGCATATGGCCGATTCCGGAAACCCTGAAACCCAACACCTTGCCACCGCTTGGGAGGTCAACTTTTGCTTCCGCTGGCTTCCGCTGGCGGAGGCGGCCTCGTTTTGCTTCCGCCAGCTTCCGCTGACCTTCTGCCGCCTTCCGCCGCGGAAGAGATGGCAACTCCTTCGATCCTCGAAAACAAGGCCTTCTCTGGAGCGCTCCAAGTACGTGTCCGTCCCTCTTTCGCTCATGCGTCAAGCAACGACTCCCTCCTCCCTGCGGCGCGCGGGCCGGCCTCCCTCCCTGCCTCTCTCCCTCTCTGCCTCCGTCCCTCCCTCCCTTCCTCCCTCCCTCCTGCCCTCCTCCCTCCTCGCTTTCCGCCTCCCTCCCCCACCTTCCTCCCTTTCCCACTCCCTCCACGGGTTCGCGGTCTCGCGCAAGAGGTGCAGGTCGAGGAAGGTCAGCCTACACCCCCCCATATGTATACATAGAGAGAGAGAGAGAGAGAGAGGGGCAGGGGGAGGCCAGGCAGGTCGACACCTCCCCCAGCTCCCGGCGCCTGCTTGCCCAGAGCGCTCCGAACTTCATCGGCCCTCGTTCTCCCTCGTCCTCCCGCCGCCCTTGGCAGTGCGCGCAGAAGGGTAATGGGGAGGGGGGAAAGAAGGACGCCGCCTCTTAGAAGGCGCCGGCCTTGCCTCTGGACGTGAGGCCCGCGCCTTCTGAGAAGCAGGGGTGCTTCTGAGAAGCCTCCCCCCCCCTCATCCTGCCCCCGTCTGCGCACGGCCGCCCTCCTCCTCCGCTTCCTCCTCCTCCTCCTCCACCTCCTCCTCCTCCTTCTCCTCCCCCTCCTCCTCCTCCTCCTCCTCCTCCTCCTCCTCCTCCTCCTCCTCCTCCTCCTCCTCATTCTCCTCCTCCAACTTCCCCTTCTCTTGCCCCTTCGCTGCGGCGCGCGGGCCGTCCTCCTCCTCGGCCGCCCGGCCCCCCGGCTCGGCCGCCCGGGCCTCGCCGGCGCCCCGCGGCCCGCCGGCCCGCCAGGCCTCTCGCGGCCCGCGGCGGGGGGTGCCGCACGCGGGGGCAGCCTGTCGGCTGCGCGCGCGAGCGCCGGACCCCCGCGCGCTGTGGGCCCAAATCACGGCGGGGAGTCTTGCGCCATTTTCGGCCTCTAGAGGGGCCCGCTCGGGGCCCCAGGACCGTCCAAAACGATGCTCAGGATGAAAAGCCGGTCCCGGGGAAGGGGTCCAGACCTCTGGGGGTCTACGGTGCCACGAAAATGACGACGTCGGGGGTCTGGGGTCGGCGGCGCGGCCAAGGGGGAAGTCAGAGGGAGCAGGCCCTCTCTGCAGGCGGCGGGGCTTCTCAGAAGCCCTCCGGCCTTCTGGGAAGTTTTCTGTGTCATCGGGGAAGGCCCAGAAACCTTATCAGAAGGCCCGAGGTCTTCCGAGCCTTCTGACAAGACCCGCCCCTTCTCACTTCCCTCCAGGCTCGCCGCCGATTGTTGGCTACACGTAAGAATGGCCCTAGGCAAGAGTGACCTTTTGTGCGCGGCTTGCTGGACGTACCGTACAGTGCGACGGTGGCGGCCTGCCTGCTTGGACTTGGGCCCGAAACGCCCCCCAAAAGCCGCGCACCAAAGGTCACTCTGGCGAGGGGTCACTCTTACGTGCAACCGAGCTTTGATGCAGAGCTCTGCCTCGGAGCTCGGCTTGTGCGTACGGATGGCGTTGGCAGGATATCGTGCAACCCGGAAATCCAGCGTACCGAACACATCAACTCGGACGGCTCCCAGATACGCGGGAGCAGCGCTTTGAGAGCAACTTTGCCTCAGCGCTTGGCCGGTGCGTACGGTCCTAGAGATCCGAAGCTCCGACAAACATCGGAGCGGCAGGATTCAAGCTACTTTCGGCCTCCTGGGGCCCTCGGCTGGCTCCAGGCAGGTCCGAACACGACTCAGGATGAAAGGCCAGTCCCTGGGAGTGGCTCGGGACTTCTGGGGATCCTTTATGGAACAAATCAAGACTTCGGATCTCTGGGAACCTCGATCTCGTTATCTCTGTGGGGCGATCATCCCCCGAGGGCCCCTTCTGTGCGCGCCTTCAGGGCGATTTCGGTGCACGCTATCCCCAAAGTGGGGATAGCGTGTAAGAAGCGGGCTGGTGGCGCCACATCGCGCGCTATCTTCCAACGCCAACCATATGAGGACAGAACAGCACCAACACAATATTGCCTCAGAGCATCTACCCAGGAGGAATTCTGACCCGAGCTTCGGCCACGTTCGACGTACACGTTCATTTCTAATCGTGCTCATTTCTAATTGTGCTCGTTTCAAATTGTTCCTGGCCCGCTAGTGGCCAGGAAGAGGCCCAGGATAGAACAAGTAGAAATGAAAGGATCTTGCTCCCCCCCAAAATCAAAGAACTTTCGACGAATGAGAAATGAACAATGTGTACGGTTTCGTGCCAATTTCCTGCGTCTTCGCTGGCCCAACCCGCTGGGGGGAGGAGGGTGTCGGGGGGGGTCCCGGAGAGGCCATATTGATTGATTTTTGGAAAGGTTTTGTCCCCGCCCTCTCCCTCCCATTTCCGTCGAGGGCCGAGGCCTCCAGGAATTGGTTGCTCCTACTCGCCTCCTCTCACTGCTCCCCTTCTCCTCCTGCTCCTCCTCCTCCTCCTCCTCCTCCTCCTCTGCTCCTTCCCCCCTCGTCGTTCTCCTTGGTTGCCCCCACCCGCTCCTTCTCACATTGGATCGAAAGGAAGCCCCTTCCTTGTCATCTCTTTCCGCCTCCGTCGTCTTCAGGGTCGGCGGCACCGGCCGTAAGGCCTTCGCAATCGCACCACGTTTGCCGACTCTGGTCTATATGGCAGGGCGGGGCGCCTGGAGCCAGACACTCAACGTCTTGAAAAGAGAGACGCGTTTCTGTTGTTCACCGCTTTCGGCTCGAGGAGGCGATCCGATGCTGCAAAGAGCATGCAACGCCGAGAGAAATCACGACCGGAGCCCTGGGCCCCATCGTTCTGCGGCATTTCTCGAGCCGGAGCGATCTGCGCTGGCCCCGGGGCCCGAGGCTGGGCGAACACGCCGGGCGCGAACGGGTTGCAACGCCCGGGTCTCAAGGCTCGCCAGGCCCCGGGGCAGTCAGAGGGCGGCTCGTTATGAGAAGCTGGCCCCGGGGAGAGGATCGAAACTTCCAAGGGCCCTGGCGCTAGAGAAACCAAGACGCCAGGTCTCTTGAGAGGGGCGGAGAGCCCCGGACCTCTCCTGAGATCTAGGCGCTGCGTATTCTTCCTTCCGCTCCCGGGGTTCTCGCCCAGTGTCGGGCCCTGGAGCCCTCACGGGTCCATCTGGCTCGCGGAGTGCCCCAGGAAGATGGGCTCGGGGGGCTCGGGCTGTGACTTTTTGACGATGTTGCGTTTGTCTCGTGACGTCGGATCTCAAGGTCTTCGCGTCGTGAATACCAAAATGAGCACGTGCAGGAGGTTTTCCGCAATCTTCGGCCAATGGGGGCCCTCTCTGGGCCCCTGGGGCTGTCAAAAACGGCGCTGGATGCAACGCGCGTCCATGGGAGGGGGTCGAGACCTCTGGGGGTCAGCAGTGTGAATGACAACAATACGTCGGAGGTCTGGGGAGGAGGGCGGCCCGTGGGGGACCCCCAGACATCCAGCAACTTTGGAAAGTCAGGGCAGAAGTTCTGCGCCGCGTTCGGCCTCTGGGGGCCCTCGCTGGGCACCGAGGCCATCGCAAGACGACTCGGGATGAAACGCAGGCCCCTGGTGGGGTTTCCAGATGTCCAGCAGGCTGATTCTTTAGATCCTAGCGTTTTCCTCAATTTCCATGTCCAGGGCAGTCGAACATTGACCCAGAATGATGAACTGGAAGGGGTTGTGGACTGAACAGACCACATCGTCGGGCGTCTGGTTCTTGCGGTCGGAGGAAGGCTGGAGAGCGACGATGTTCGAGGCCAAGGCCACTTCATGGGGACTCGGATGAGCCAAGACGGTTTGGCGCACTCGAGAAAAACTGCTGCCGCGAGTCGTGCACTCTCCATTCTCCATTTTCTCCGGCTTGGCTTGCAGTGTCCTGGTCTCCAGGGCTAGGTCGAGAAGCGGGGAGGTCCTGGCACCTCCTGCCCTGTGGAAGGCCCCGCCCAAGGCCCCGGGGGCCGTCTGGAAAACCAGTCTACTATGGCTGGCCATGAGGGGCCCCGAGGGTAGACTATCTCTGAGCGGACTCTGAAGAGGAACGAGGGGGGGGGGGGCGGGACTGGCTCAGGGAAGGAAGCCTCGACGTGGAATCGGCGAGACGTCGCCGCTAGATCGGCGGTGGGCCCCCGATCACGAATCCGCGTGTCCGTGAGCGGGGTGGGCTGTCGGGCGCCTTATCGGCGATGGGTGGGCGATTAGGGGCCGATGCATCCCCCCCTGAGACCGTCCCTCCCCGAACGTTGCCCCTGAAGGGGGAGGGGGGCCCGGGAGGAGGGAGGCGGGCCAGGGGCCGAGGCGGGCCAGCCGGACGGTCTCTGGCCCCGGCCACGGCCTCCTGGTGGAGCCCTGTCTCGGACTTCGGATCCGATCCGATCCTCCTCCTCGACCTCCTCTGCCGCCTTCTCCGCCTCCTTCCTCCCATCTTCTTGCGCTAGCGGGCCGCTGGGGCACCAGACTGGCCAGTTGCAACCGAGATCCCCCAATGCAGTCTGCCCCCCCCCCCCCCCCCCCCCCCCCCCTCCTCCCCCCACCGCCGGAACACCAGGCCCCCTTCCGCGTTTCCTTGCTCCTTCGTCCTTCGTCCTTCGTCCCTCTCCTCCTCCCTCCTTCTTCCTCTGCTCTCCTCCTCTTTCCTTCTCCTCGTCCTTCTCCTCCATCCTCCTCTTTCCCACTCCTCCTCTGCCTCCTCCTTCTCTCCCTCCTCTTCCTCTGTCCTCCTCGTTTCCCCTCCTCCTCCTCGTTTCCCCTCCTCCTCCTCCTCCGCCTCCTCCTCCCCGTCCTCCTCCTCCTCCTCCTCCGCCTCCTCCTCCTCCTCTCCTCCTCCTCCTCCTCCTCCTCCTCCTCCTCCTCCTCCTCCTCCTCCTCCTCCTCCTCCCCCTCCCCGTCCTCCTCCTCCCTCCTTTTCCTCGCCCTTTCGGCCCGGGCCGGGGGCTCGGGATTTTCGGCGCGCCCTTCGACGGGGCGCAACGACGGAGAGCCGGCAGCCGAGTGAGCGTGAGCCTGGTGGGGCACGTGCTGGCCTCCCTGCTCAGCGAGTCGCTTGGCAAGCGGCTCCGGGAGTTCTCGCAGGCCTTCGGGGGCGGAGTGGCCCATGTCGTGGCCTACGACGACATCTGCGGGTTCGCCATCCCCACCGCCGACGCCAGTGGGCGGCGCACACAAGTGGGTAGGGGGTGGGGGGAAAGCTTCTTAGAAGGAGGCTGCTTCTTAGAAGGCGCTGGACCTACATCTACAGACAAGGCCCGCGCCTTCTAAGAAGCAACCTCCTTCCAAGAAGCCTTCCCCCTTCCCCCTACCCGTGGGGATCCCAAACCCATCCTGCATTTCCAGACGTTCGCTGGCGGAGTGGGCGCCGAGGCCGGCCAGCGCCGCAAGCTGATCAAGGGGGGGGGATGCTGCAGAGGCGCCAGATGAGAGAGGGAGGAGCTGGCCCACCAAGTCCAGGCCGAGCCAAATCATGTCACCGTACGTTGGACTTGGACCCAGCCGCGGAGGATGCGTTGCCCGACCGGCTGGGTGGGTCCACATGCTTTTGGGGCTGAGGACGAACCACAGCGCGAAGACGAAGCGAAAGCAGGGATGTGACGCGGGCCCACCGGTTGAGGAGCGATTCGTCGGTGCCCTGCTGGTTGGCGGCAGCTCCGACAGCAGTGTCAGCTACGGGGTCATCCTCAGCGAGTCCGTGCAAGAGGCGTATGGTAGCCTCGTCGAGCACTTCTACATCGGAGACGGCGACGCCAGGGAGCAGTCGCACGAAGTGGTCGAAGTGCCCCTTGTGAATGACATCAAGAAGCAGGGCGACGAGACAGAGCCGATGCCAGAGCTCGGTGACGTCGTGACCTTGAACAGCACAGCGTGCAAGGGCAAGACGCTTAAAGCTCCACAAGGTTGTGGAATGCCGTGGATGGTACCAGCGTCTTAGCGAACAACTTCCAGAAGGAGAGCGCGGATCCTCAGCCGAAGGCAAAGTTTGGTGGCCCGGCGGACTTCAACAGCGTGGAGAGAAAGGACGTGGAGCCCGTGCCGACGACTGCGTTCGGAGGTCGCGTGGACTCCAATAGCCCGGAGTGTAGGAGCCACGAGTTCTGCAAGGTCTGGAAAAAAGGTTGACGTTGAGCGTCTGGACAGGGAAGAACATCGAGAAGGAGAGCGAGGAGCCCATGCCGAATGCCGTTGTCGGCGGTCTCGAGGGCTTCAGCAGCGCGGAATGCGAGCTCACCAACACCATCTTATAGACGTGCAGCAGGAAGCGCTACAGGTTCATTTCAAACCTGATGGTGGAGGCCCTGGGATGTTCGCGCACATGGCGGACAGCATCGGGCTCATGTCGTGTGTCATGCGCTCTGTAGTGGGACGGCATCAAGGAGAAATTCAAGTCCGTGCACGTCTGAGACCGCACGAACCTACATATCGCCCTGATAGAGAACAAGGTCAAGGACGGCACCAACGAGCAGTCGATGGAGGTTCACAGCATGCGCGCTTGATGAGCACCATCCAGAAGGCCTATTTGATAGGGATCAACCCTGGCCTGAGTGCTGATCCCTACCGAATCTCTGGGGCGCAGGCCATCGTGCAGAGTTGCGGCGGGAAGCCAGAGCGGACTGCAAGGCGCGGAGGCTTGAAGGCGTAGTTGGCTGGCGGCCCACGGGCGGCGGGCGACGCCGCGTCGAGGCTCGAGGCTAGAGTGGCGCGGGGTGTCGAAGGGCTCGCAGAGCTCTTGCCGGGCGCGTTGCAGGTGGAGGGCCCCTCAAGCGCCTCGGCGGAGGAGAAGCTGCTCAAGGGGACCACGCAGCAGCCACAAAGGCCCTGGACTTTCTGGGCTGACGTGGCGGGGGAGGCCAGGAGCCTCCTCGCCTGACGTCTCCACGGGGTGGGACGGGTGGGCGGGCCCCTTCCCGCAGCTGTTTCAGCCAGCAGGCGGCGCGGCGCGGAGGTGCGATGTGAAAAGTCGCGCGCGCGGGCCTCCCCTGTCCATGCCTGCCGCGCCCCTTCTTCCTCCCCCTCTGCCCTGCTGCTCTCCTCGGACGTACCCTGAGGCGCAGCGATGTGCTGCGCCTCCTTCTCGGAGGAAGCGTTGGAATGACGCCCTGACCTCTGGCAAGGCGGATGCCACCTAAGCGCTCGGAATCTGCGGGCCTGCTGCTCTCCTCTTTCCTCTCCTCTCTGCCCTGCTGCTCGGGGGAGGCGTGGGTCCCAGAGGCCCGTCCGCCTGTTTGGAAGCCCGCACGCCTGCTTGAATGTCCCGCCCGACCCGCCCCTTCATGTCCGAACGCCAGATCCACCCGCCTGGCCCGCCTGTTCAAGCCCGCCCTCCCGATCCGCCCGTTAGGGTCTGCCGGTTCGCTTGCTTGGAAGCCCGCCAGCTCGCTTTACGTCCCGCCCGCCCGACCCGCCCAATAGGGCTCGCCCGCACGACTCGCCCCGTTGGGTCCGCCCGTCCGACCCGCCCGTCAGGGTCCGCCTGCCCATCCCCGTGTCTGCCCTTCCTCTCCCTCCTGCGAAGTCTTTTTCGCCCTCAATCCTCAAATCTCCCTCTCGCCCTGCTGCCGTGCTGTTCCCTCCTCCGTGCCCCCCTTCTGCCCGATCTTTCTCTCCATCCTCTTCCTAAAATAAGTGCCGCGCCAACTTCACGTGGCAAGCAACGAGAATTTACGGCCAACGGGTATACGATCGAAGCCGGTGAGGGCGTGTGCCGAGGGTTTGAAGTATACTTGTTGAATGACACGCAATCGAAGCAGATCGAACAGTCTGAACATAACGGAAATCACAGTTGTGAAACATCATTATTCCCGATCCCCTCACTAGTGCCCATTCGGTGTTTTCTTCAATTGAAGCGCTCCTCCGAGGCTCGCAGCCTGTTTTCATGAGGGGAAGTTGTGATGCTCAAACTTCGCCACCGGATCCCCGTCTACAACAACAACAACGACCCCCTCTTAAGACTAGCTCACGATTTACTCCAAAACCGCGCTCGCGCTCGAGACATCCTCGTAATCAATGTAAGAATCGCGCTCTCGCCTGGGACTTCCTCACCATTGACGAGGGATCCCCCAGAAACGGCCAAAAACCTGGACCACTGGTTTTTCGAGCAATGGGGTCTGGGTCCCTCGATGTTTCCAAGACTGAGGTGGAACGATCGGACGGGGGGAAGGGACAACTATCGAGCTGGAATCGGCGATGCATCGCCGATAGATCGGCGATAGGCCCCCGATAGCGAGACCGCATGGCCCTGGGCGGGGCAGGCTACCGGGACCATACAGGCGATGAGTGGGCGATTGGGGGTCGATGACACCCCGCCTCTGGGCCTACCCTCGCAGTCTATCGCTGCCCCTGAGGTCTGGATCCCTCGATGCCCCCGAGACGTTGGATGGCTGGGCCCCCTTCCCCGACCCCCGACGTCATGATCTTCGTGCAACATCGACCCCCAGAAGCCTCGACCCGTTCCCCGGGACGCGCTTTTCATTCAGACTCGTGTTTTTTTTGACGGTCGCGGAGCCCAGCGAGGGCCCCCAGAGGCCGAACATCGAGGAGAAGACCTCCCGCCGTGGCTCGTTTCCTAGGCGACGCGAGGGCTCCCAAGAGGCTGAGACTTGAGAGCATCCTCCTGTCTCGGCTTTTCTGAGCCGCGACCGCGGGCTTGGTCCGAAAGCAAGCGGGCGAAGAATGATATAAAATAAGCTCTTCCGCTATCGGGGACGCCTGCCATCCAGGCAGCCTGGAAAGCTTATGCCTCTGCGGGGCGCCGAAAAGATACAAGCTTTGCAGCCGCCCGGGCGGCAGGCGTCCCCGACGGCGGACAAGTTAAATTCATAGCGTTCTTCGCCCCCTCGACCCTCGATCACTCGAGCCTAGAGCCTTCGCCCCCTCGACCCTCGATCACTCGAGCCTCGAGCCTCGAGCCTTCGAGCCTTCGACCCTCGATCACTCGAGCCTTCGCCCCCTCGACGCCCGATCTCGTCGAGGCGGGAGCGGCCGAGCCCGCGGCCGGAAGCGCGGAGGGGGGGGGGGGGGGGCGTGCCTCGCCGTCCCTGCCCGCAGGGCGGACCAGGCGCGCCTCCTGCGTAGGTCTCCGTTTTTTTTTTTCAACCCTGATCCCCAGGAGTGCCCCTGAATGTTTGTTGGGATGTTTGTTGCGTAGGTCTCCGGGTTGGGGCGCTGCTGATGGCATACGTTCGCGCGGCGTCGGCAGGCGCAGAAAGGCCTCTGGCATCGCGTCGAGCCGTCCCAGCTTCTGGCTGACAGGCAGGAGCGCTGGCCAGGAACGCCTCCGGCGCGCCATCGCAGCACGAGTCTGCCGCACGTGAGGGAAGGGGGGCTGCCTGCCCCGACACGCAACACGTAGCCCGTGGCGTGCTGACACGGAGCTCAACGCGTAGATGGAAGGCGTAGGTCTGGCGCGGTGCGTTGGCCACAGTGTGGGCCAGCACGTGCCGAGCCAACACGCAGCGTGTCAACACGGACGTTCTGAACACGGTGCGTGTTCCGTTTCCGAACGGGCGTATCAGGGCAGCTAAGGACGGGGGGCAGTGAAGACAAGGGAAAGGCTCAGCCATTCGACCTGGCTGGGCTCGGCCAACTGATCTCGGCCAGGCTGAGCTCGGCCAGGATCGAGTTCATCTTGGCCGAGTGCAGCCTGGCCGAGGTCAGTCGGCCGAGTTCAGCCTAGCCGCGTTCAGCTGGCCGAGTTCAGCCTGGCCGAGTTTGTCTTGGCCGAATTTAATGTTACAGGGGGGGGGGAGAAATTTGCCCCCGTCGTGCACCTTCGGGATCCCGTCGGGGGCCTCTTTTATTTCGCAACGGTTTCGCCCTGGCGACCCATCTTCAACCTTCAAGCCTGCTGTATGCCCTCCTCCGCCTGCTTGTTCGCAGAGCGTTTGCTCGCGAACTCTCTCAAAACTGGGAAGACCGCTGGCTTGAAGGCGGCTGTCTAGTACACGCACCAGACTATGTTGCACTTCAGGGCCCCTCCAAGGCCTCTTCAGGGCCCATTTCCTGCAGCCTGCGCGCATGGGGGTGCGCGGCCTTTTGGGAAGGCGGGGTCCACGGCTGGGTTCCCTGTCGAAATTCTGGCCAGAGCGCTCCCCGAGACAGGTCCAGCGACCAGATCACGACGGACAGCCTTTTTGGCTGTTTTCGGCGCCCGGGGGCCCCCTCAATGGTCCCTGGGGTCGTCAGCAAAACGACTCGGAACCAGAGGCAAGAGAGGTCCAGAGATCGATTTTTTGAGGTGTGATCGACTACGCGAAAGAGTGACCCTGGGTAGGAGTGACCTCTTGTGTGCAGCTTTTTGGGGGCCTCGGGGGGACCAACACACAAGCGCGCAAGACGCTATTGTCGCATCGCGTGCGGCGATCGGGGGATCCTAGTGGGCCCGCACCAAAGGTCGCTCTGGCGAGGGGTCACTCTTACGTGTAGTCGATGTGAAGACGTCACGACAGCGGAGGTCCTGGAGGAACCGAAGCGGTCACTGCAGACCACGGCAAGTTTTCCCGCGTGAGCCCAGGAGGGTGCGACAGACACCCACAAAGAACCAGCAGGAACCCAAGCGGCGACCAGGAAGACGGGCAAGCACCCCACACGAGCCCATATTCGGGGCCGGGCCCGGGGGGGACGTCAGAAAGGGTGGGCCTTCTCAGAGGGCTCGGAAGTCCCCCAGCCCTCTGAGTAGTTTTGTAAGCGTTCCCTGAAAACGCAGAAAACTTTGCAGCGGCCGGAGGCCTTCTGAGAAGCCCCGCCGCCCTCAGAGAAAGCCTCCTCCTTCTCGCCGCCGACGTACAGTTGCCGTGCTGCCACCAAGAACGACGGCTCTTTCCTGGCTACGGCGCGACTCGGCCACGAATGAGCCCCCCGCCCTAGGCTTGAATGGCGACCCGAAAACCGGAGCCCATCCGGAGCCCTGAGTGGTCCTTCTGTCGGCGTCCTTAGGGTAGGGGGCCAGAATGGCGACCGGCGACGTACGGCGGGCACCGGCAGGAAGCCTGGTAGGCGGCGGCCAGGGCGTGCGGCCTCTCAAGCGCAGGCGAGAGACGCACTCGTTCGTTGAGGGTGTGCTCTGCAAGCGAATGAGTTCGTCCGATGCTCTACGAACGAGTACGTCTCTCGCCTGCGCACTCGTTCGTTGTGCGCGCGCTCGGCGAGCCAGTGCGTCTCTTCGCACTTGGGGGAGAGAAGAGGCACGTGCGTTGATGCTCGGGTGCGCTCGTCACTCGGTTTCCTCCCGCAGAAGGGCCCCGATGCCATCTTGGGCACAGCCTGGGACGCTCCCAGACACCAGAGGAAGGAGCCTCATGGGAGGACGGCACCCTCTTCCATGACATCGGGGGCAGTCGTGGAGCAGTGGGATGAGCTGTCAGACCGCCTTGGGTGCCCTGCTGGCCATTCTGAAGCCGTCTCAGGCGATTCTGGGGACGCACGAAACCCGAAGTGAAAAACTCGTCTCTCGACCCATCCTTCGCCTCACATGCATATCTGTGCCCCGTCGGAAAAGCATTCGGGGAGGCCCTGTAGGAGGGCCCTACGAGGATCCGCCCAAACCCTACGAGGATCCGCCCAATAATTGTTGTTTAGCGCTGCGGCAAAGACAACATATGTATTCCAACTTGGCCGAGGCTTGCTGCAAGAAGACGTTCGGTACTCCCTGGGCGCCCGCAAGACGGCCCTCTGGCGGCCTCGGACGACCTTCAACATGTCGGTGGGTTCACGCATGGGATGCGCTTACTCCTGCTGCTGCTCCTCCTCCAGACACGACGCTGTCCAACATGACACTCGGAGAGCCAGACGAGCATCGCCAGCTACACTTGCTCGTGGTCCCCACATGCTTGCTGCAAACAGTGGGGAGGCGAGAGGGAGACGGGGAGGGGGAGGGGGAAGGAGAAGCCGAGGTGTTGCAAGGATGGAGTGCGGTTCCTTTTCAAAATAGGGTTCGCCTCAACGCCACGCGCATTCACCTTACCAGCTGCAACTTCTGAAACAATGTAGGACAGTTCCTTTTCAGACTGAGGCTTTCGGTTGAGACTTGTACAGCCAGAAACCTGCACACATGTAATAGCTGACAGATGGAGTACGGTTCCTTTCCAATATTGGGCTCTCGCTGGAGGCTTCATCAGTTCAATGCCAAGAAGTCTATACATATGAAGCAACTGCAGATGGGGGGCGGAGGCTTGTAGGTAATTCTGAATAGTGGACGTGGGATGGGAGGGCGTGTTGCAGCATCGTCGATGCATCTTGGGTTTACTCTGCTGCTCCTCCTCCTCCGTCCCTGCTCCATATAGATAAATTCTCCCCGTCTGACCACCAGACGTGTCGGTAGGGCCAGCCAGGCGTTTCGCCTTTCATTATTTCGGACCTACAACTGTGGTTTCCCTCGTACGGCTCTTGTCCCAGCCCCGCGCACATTCGTGCTAACGCTTGCAGCAATTACCCAGATTGGGCAAACGGTGGTTTTCAAATCGTGGCACTTGCCCCACTGCGCCACCTGCTTCTTAAACGTTGATAGCATTTACACGTGTGGAGGCCGGTCCTTTTCAAAGTAGGCTCTCGTCTCAACACCCCGCGCATTCGTCTTCAATAGCTCTGACCATTACATGGGCGGAAGGCGGCTCTTTTTCAAAACGTGGCTCTCGCGTCAGCGCCGAACCTATGCGTCTTGTTCTGAAAGCCTCCGGTAGTTACACATATTGAGCGCGGTTCCTTCTCACAATGCATGTTAAACTTGAGACTTCCTTGAACTTGTGGTCAACAACGGAAAAAACAGTTCAACAATTGTACTGTGTAAAGTCGGGACTCTCGCTCAAGGCTTCCACATTTCTTCCGAACAGACGCATGAATTGGTACAACATTTACACGGACTGAGGGCACCTCTGTTTTGAAGTAAGGCGCGTCTCTGATTCTACCCCGTCGCCGTCCTTCTACAACCAGAAACAAAAATATCAGCTCTTTTTCGAAGCGGGCTTCTCGTCTGAATTGTAGCCAACGGAGCGCTCGTTCTTCAGGGGGGCACTCCGCGCAGTCAAGATGAACTCCTGCATGGCCTCATTGTGAGGATCGGTCTTGGGGTGGGTGAGGACGTATGGCAAGATCGCCGATGCGTCAAGATCGCCGATGCGTCCTGGGTCTGCCCACTCCTCCTCCTCCTCCTCCTCCTTCTTCTCCTGCTCATGCTCCTGCTCCTGCTCCTGCTCCGCTTCCTCCTCCTCCCCCCCCCCCCCTCCTCCTCCTCCTCCTCCTCCTCCTCCTCCTCCTCCTCCTCCTCCTCCTCCTCCTCCTCCTCCTCCTCCTCCTCCTCCTCCTCCTCCTCCTCCTCCTCCTCCTCCTCCTCCTCCTCCTCCTCCCCCTCCTCATTTTGGCTCAAGCGTTCGCATGGCCCCGCCGCCCGCCGCTCCCTCCTCGCGTCGGAGCCGCCGTGGGATGGCGAGGCCTAGAGGGGCTCGCGCGCTGCCCGCCGCCGCCGCCGCGCTGGTGGAGGCGGCCGTGCGCGGCGCTGTCCTGGGGGGCGCCCCACGCCGCACTGTCGCGGCGGTGGCAAGGTCGGCCGTCTCGGCCGCGCTGTTCGCTCAGCGCGCCGAGGAAGCCGTGCCGCCGCCTCGCGACGCTGCCGCTGGTGGCGTTTCACCCCCTGCTCATCCTGAAGTTCCTCGCCCTGGCCCTGCTGGTGCTGCGGTCGCCGAGCCCGCGGCGCGTGCCGCGCGGCGGAGGCGGCGCCGCCAGCGCCGCGCGGCGAGGAAAGCGGCGGCGGGCGCTCCTGCTGCCGTCGTGGTGGAGACGACGGAGGTCGACGGTGCGGCCGCGG
>CAUYUJ010011336.1:1056150-1093650 GCA_963575745.1 Prorocentrum cordatum | reverse complement strand
CTGCGCACGGGACATCTCAGTTAGGAGCGTCACCACATGGCTTGCCAACTGCTCAACTGCTCCGTTGACAAGTGCATCTTCTCGAGCCGGGACACACGTGAAAGCAAGTATGCACGGAGCTCACGGATATCTGATGCCCACGGCGGTCAGGTGCTGATACCCTTGCTGGACTGGAAATTGTGGACTAATCGGTCCAGGTCGAATTCAAGATCAAGCCAGTGGAGCGCGCGAGCCTCGCGAGACAGATCGAACGAGATGGGTACATGACTTTCAAATGTTCTGCCAGGCAGCTGCGGCACATGCTAAACGAAAACATTACAACATCATCAATGTAACGAAGCTGAACCACCAAGGCGTTCCATTGCACGCCTTGCTCTGCGCACGCGGCAACCCAATTGTGCTCAACCGCGTTCAATACAAGAGAGGCCGCCGTACGGCTCAGAAAACCGCCAATCGGAACTCCTTCGTCTCACATATCGTGTCGCCCATTGCCACTCTATTCATTTGCATGAAGGCGTCCATGCAAAATTGAAGCTCCGAGAATGTAAAATGGGACGTCCGGGCAGAACGTCGGACGGGAGCCCCGCCCATATCTGCCTGTCGCTTGGGCGCGCGAAGCACTGTGACAGTCTTTTCGCCAGAAGACGCCTCGGCCAACCATAGAACCTTCGACAGTGCAGCGCCTACCTGCGCACGCTGGATAGATTCAAACATCTTTCCTGCGTCAGCAACGAGACCTTCAAACAAGCGTTTTCGACAACGGCACCTGTAGCAGATGTATGACCAGTCCTCTGACCTCGAATCCAACAGGCGGCCCAGAGCACCAATCAGCTCAGGAACTGCGCCCCTCAGACGCCAGAGTTCCAAACCTTCTGTGAAACGTTTTGCCATGGTGTCGACAGCGCGGCCACTGCATCGCCGTTCACGTGCAGACCGGCCACGACCTGAAAGAAACTACTTTGCGGCAACAGCTGTGGGATTCCGATGAGTATGTTCGGGGGCCCCGGCCTTGGCCGTAGCATTTAGACTTGACGGTGGTGTACATGTGTGGCAGGCGTCGCACTTTAGATCACATTCTCAAGGTTCTGTGCAATCTGACGGGGATGACATCGTTCATAATCTGATTCATATCGTTGTCCGCAGCATTTTGCGACACATTGGATACAGACCAACTTCTGGAATTGAGAAAAAATGGGAAAAGCGACACATCGCACAAATCTTGGGGTACTATCCAGCAAGACTTCTTGTTCTTGTCGTCTTGCATGATCACGTGCCCTGGGGGCGGCTCAAAACAAGAAGTGTATAGGAGATACTGGAGATGCGTAGGCAACCAGTCCGCCCACTGCCTGTGGGCAAGTACGACGTGGCCCGGATCCTGATGAAACTGTCGTCTCAAGCTGGATCTGGCGCGGGCACCGCACCATTGAGAGAGCCACGAACACGCAACATCACAAGTGTCCGCAAATCATCTGGTCCGGCAAAGGTCGTACAGCAGCATCCCATCGGCGAAAAACGAGTCGGGCACCACTGCCATTGGATGCAGCGAGAATGCGGCAAACAGACCAATTTCACACATCACAAAGAGAAACAGACCAAGCCCTGGATGAGGCCCGGTGGTTATCGCGGAAAGTGGACTTCGGCCCCAGGATGACGCGCACTTTCTTGACCATCCACTCCTGGACAGCAGCTGGCTGGTCAGAACAATAAATGCCGTGGTGCAGAGACCGCTGGACCAATTGGTATAATGGCGTGGTAGGGCACCTGGACACGAAGCGCTGACATATGAGAGAGTCCTGCGCGGACCCACGCGCACCTGATCTCCACTAGACCGTTGTCGTGTCTTGGAATTCCTGGTGCGAGTCGTATGGAATCATCTCGAAGGTGAATCAGCAATACTGGTACTTCGATCTTCCAAGATGTGGCAAGCCTCTCCCAGTCAATCTCTGCACGGCGCGTACATATCCATAACAGCATCAATGGCCACATGCTGCCCGAATCGACGTCGATGGGGCCTGCAATTCGGGCAGCCATCAAGAACGAGTACAGCCTGTGAAATGTGAGCTTCCTAAACCATAGATCCTTCAAAACCCGACGGGCATGTCTAAATGGAAGGGGGTGGCTGCGTGAAAGCTTCATCAATCGTGATCGGCGGACCGGAACTGCGATCAGGAATGCCGCGATCAAAGATACCACCAGGGAATCGCTTACCCCGAGGACCACCGACATCAGGAGGTGGCTGTGCACGTGGTATTTTTGATTTGCAGGCGCCCATGCTGATGAGATGTGTCTTGTTATAGTTAGCTACTGGGCGCAACGTCCGGATAACTGACGTCTCTGCGACTTGCATGCGTTTGTGTTGGCCAGTCCGCATGGCCATAAAGTGGTGTCGATAGCGCATATAACCTGCCTCTCTTATCTCACCGTGCCTCCGAAGGACTGCGTGCTCCAACCATCTGTGCACGGGGCCCGCATACTTCGTCGTCTTGCGGCGCTGCTGCGCGAAACCTACATATAGAAAGTCAGATCCAACCCATGAGTCCAGCGTGGCCGTCTGATCAGCTGTACGCGTGATTGCTCCAAACTGCACGGCCATCAAACTCCGAGCCGCATGTCGAAAAATATTGTGCTCTCGTAGCGCAGCTGGAAACCAAATCACATGACGGTGGGGTACGTCTAGCACCGTTCCTACCTGTCTGGCTTGCCGGGAAGTCCGATGAAGCACCAGTCGCAATACGCTCAAGCTGGTCTGCATGTCTGCCCATACGAACTCAACATTAGCTTTCGAACGTAGTAGAGTTTTCACGTCTACAAAAAACCACTCTTCGATCATCGCTGAAAATACGATGTATCTCGCAAACAATCTCCGAGCAAAAGCACTGTTGCTACATACCAGGGCGTCTTCAACTTCTGAATGCCAATGCTTGACCAATGCCGCAGGCGAATTTGCCTCACATTGAGAATGCTCGCGAACTTGACGTAACAGATCATCCGGAGTCTTGCTGCGTTTTGGCATGAAGGGGGATGCGTATACAGGCCGTGAAGAACTGGTACCCTGTCTACGAACAATACTGAGTATGCTGAGAGAAGCGCAACTGCAACCACTGCCAGAGCCGATCACCTGAAACACTGGTTTTCACACGTATGGAGGTGCCGCTCGAGTGTCATGACTCTGAGCGCGGCTTGCTCTTGCAAGGACTCGATGCTACAAACAGCAATGGAAGAACAGATGCTGCAAGCGTGTGGATGACATGGCAAACCAAGGACACAATTAGCGGAAGAGAAGGGGGCGGACCATGTCCACCTCTCTTTCCTCCTCCTCCTCCTCGTCCTCCTCCCCCCTCCTCTTCCTCCTCCTCCTCCTCCTGCTCCTCCTCGTTCCCTTCCCCACTCCCCCATCTTCCTCCTCCTCCTCCTGCTTTTCCTCCTTCTCCTCCTCGTCCTCCCCCCTTCTCCTCCTCGGTCCTTCTCCCTCCTCGTCCTGCTCCCTCCCCCTCCTCCTCCTCCTCCTCCTCCTTCTCCTCATCGATCCTCCTCCTCCTCCTCCACCTCCTCCCTCCTCGTGACCAAGGCCGGATGGAGCGTCCTGCTCCCAGCTCTCCTGGAGGAGCCGCGCCTCTTCGGCCGCGCGCGCCGCCGCGCGTTCCTCGCGGGCGCGCGGGTGGGTGGGTGGGTCGAGGATCAGGGAGGCGGATCGACGAGGAGGAGGAGGAAAGAAAAGGATTGGGAGGAGGAGAATGATGATGATGATGATGATGATGATGATGATGATGATGATGATGATGATGATGATGATGATGACGACGATGAGGAGGAGGAGGAGGAGGAGGAGGAGGAGGAGGAGGAGGAGGAGGAGGAGGAGGAGGAAGGGGAGGAGGGATGAATGCGTCGGACGGGGGCACACTAGCCACCAGTGCTCCAGGAGGGGGAAGGGGACTATAGGATTTTAGGGCATGTGACAATGAACGTCGAGACTGTGGAAACTGAGCGCGCTGCTGTGTCCTGCGCCAAAGGGTCGATTTAGGGGGGGTGAGGGCCTAAATCGGGCCCCGCATGAGCGTCAGACCTTCCCTGGCGGGCTAAAGTCTGCAACGCGCACGTGACGAGACCTGCGCGCAAGAGGAACACGAGCCTCCGCGTCGACAGGCCGCCAGCTCAGCCGTCGTAGTCGAGCACGCCGACGGGGGTTACGGTCCCTCACCGTCAGAAGTAGAGCGACCACTTGCCGAAATCGCAGTAGCAGGGGGCATGGCGGGCCCCCACCGCCTGAGCCAGCCGAGTACAAAACCACGAACTGGTGCACTGCGAAGTGCACGCCTCGCTGCACCTGTGGCTTGGCTAGCTTCGCGATCTGCGGCTGCATCTGCGCGACGGTGATGCCAGCCATCTGGCAAGCGCGGCGCCAGCTGCCGCGTACGGCCTCGATCTCCTTGACCATGCAATCCGAGAGCAGGCCTGGTTCCATCATCTCGTCGATCTCCTGGAAGATGGTCTGGGAGCGCTCGGCGGACTTCGCCATTGCGGCCTGGAGCCACCTGATCTTCTGGATCTCCTTCTTCACAGGGTCCGCGACCTGTGTATTCAGCTCCTGGAAGGTCTTGATCTTCGCGATCTCTGCCTCCTTCGCGGCCTGCGACTCTCGGCGGCGGCCACGGATTCGCCCTTGTTGGACACGGCCTCGATGTCCTCGATATTCTCGTGCGGCTTCTCGCAATCCGCCTCCTCGTGGAAGGTCGCGTCGACGTTCTCAGCGTGCGGCACTTCCACTCAAGATGGCCGGGCATCTCGACGCCCTGCGGCACGATGTCCACCTCGACGGTCTTCTCCTGGTACTCTTCCTGCGGCATCTCCTGAATGTGCTGCTGGCCGTGCTCCTCTGGCTTCCCTACCACTGCCTCCTCCATCTTCCCAAAGGTCATCTCGAGGACGGGGAAGAGGGGGACGCTTGGGAGGCTGTACTGCACCAGCATGCTCTCGTCATCGAGGTCGTCCGCCCACTCCTGACGTACCTTGACTTTCTTCTGATGGAACTCTACCCGCAGCGTCTCCACAGGCGCCTCGAAATGCGCTGCCTGCGGCAGCTTCGCGGCCTGCGTCGCCTCCTCGGTTTTGTCGGCCTCTGCGAATGCCTCGGCCGCCTCCTCGGTCCACCTGATGAGGTCTTCGAGGCCCATCTTCTTGTGCAGGAGACTGTGGAGTTGCCGCAGGTGGAACTTCTCGAACACCACATCCACGTGCCCGTCCAGAAGCATCGGTACTTGCCCATGGGGACGGTGTCTCAGAAGTTCGTGGACGTCCCGCAGGCGGAGATCGTGGACAAAATGGTGGACGTGCCTGTACAGAAGCGGGTGCACGTGCCCATGGTCTGGCAGTCCGGCAAAGACGCTCACGACATCGCGGAGTGCGTCGCAGAGCTGATGGAGAACGCCAGCGCCCTCACCCTCACGGGCGGCCAGGGCTCCTCGCCCGTGTCGCACAAGTCCGAGGCGATGGAGACGAGTACAGTGGGGGGGTAGCAGAGGCAGAGCACGAGACGATGATGGAGAGCGTGTGCCTCGGCGACTACTCCGGCAGCCAGACCACCAAGGCTGCGCGCGGGTCGGGGGTGTTCTTCATCGTGATCAACTCCAACATAGCGACTGCGCAGACGTCGTTGCGGCACGCCGACAGGGTCTACTTCCTGCCCGTCACCGTGGAGTTCGTGACGCAGGTCATCAAGCGTGAGCGTTCCGATGGCATCCTGTGCTCCTGCGGCGGCCAGGCGGCGCTCAACTGCGGCGTTAGGCTGGAGGAGGTGGGCGTGCTGTCCAAGTGCGACGTCAAGGTGCCGGGCGCGCCGATGCAGGCAGTCATCGCGACCGAAGGCCGCGAACTGTTCGCCAAGGCGGTGGATCACTGCGGCTACAAGTTGGCCGGGAGCGCCTGCTGCACGACCGCGGGCGAGGCCGCGGAGGCCGCGGCGAATATAGGCTACCCGGTGCTGGTCCGCGCCGCCTCCGCCCTCGAGGACCTCGGCAGCGGCTTCGCGGCGGACGAGGGCGAGCTGCGGCGCCTGGTGCAGGTGGCCCTGGTGAACAACCCACAGGTCATCGTTGACAAGAGCTTGAAGGGCTGGGAGGAGCTCGAGTACGAGGCCGTGCGCGACGCGAACGACAACTGTATCGCGGTATGCAATCTGGAGAACTTCGATCGGGTGGGCATCCACACAAGCGACTCGATTGTCATCGCCCCCTCGCAGACGCTCACGAACGCCGAGTATTTCCGGCTGCGTGAGTGCGCCTTGAAGGTGGTGCGCCACCTGGGCGTGGTGGGGGAATGCAACATCCGGTACGCGATGGACCCGCGCAGCCATGAGTTCCGCGTCATCGAGGTCAACGCGCGCGTGTTTCGGAGCAGCGCGCTGGCATTGAAGGCCATCGGGTACCCGCTCGCGTGCGTCGCCGCGAAGCTGGCGCTGGGCGGCGACCTGGTGTACCTGCGCAACAGCGTCACCAGGTGCACCGCAGCCTGCTTTGAGCCGAGCTTCGTCTACGTCGTGGCGAAGGTCCCCCGCTGGGACCTGCGCAAGTTCCCGACGGTGGACCTGGAGGGGGGCAGCTGCATGGAGAGCGTGGAAGAGGTAATGTCCATCGGGCGTACGCTCGAGGAGATCATCCACAAGGCGCTCCGCATGGTCGACGAGGCCTGCAAGGGCCTCGATTCCGAGCGCTTCGACCTGGAGCTGGCCCACCGCGGCGAGGAGGGCATCGCGTACTCCGTCATGGCGGAGCTGAGGAGGCCGACGCCGACGCAGGCGTGGACGATCGCGAAGGCCTTCGAGCTGGGCCTGGACGTGGAGAAGATCTACGGCCTGACGCGCATCGACAGCTGGTTCCTGGCGAAGCTCCTGCACGTCCACACCGTCAAGCACGCGCTGCAGTCCGTCGACTTCTCAGGCCTTGCGGCCAACCCGCAGCTGCTGCGGGAGGCCGAGCGGCGCGGCTTTGTGGACCGCCAGATCGCGCCCCTGCTGCGCTTCCAGGAAGGCGTGGGCGCGTATGACAAGCGGGAGTGCAACGGTGGGCCAGTGCATGACCGCCACGTCCGCGCCCTGCGGAAGAGCGCTGGCGTCGTTCCCGCGGCGACGCAGACTGATTTTCTCGCGGCGGAGTTTCCGGCGCACACGGACTACCTCTACCTCGCGTACAACGGCACCGAGAGCGATGTAGACATGGCCGGCCTCTGCCCTCGCAAGGACGCCGAGTCCGAGCACGCGGACGTTCCCATCATGGTGATCGGCTGCGGCTCGTACCGCATCGGCAGCAACGTCGAGCTTGATTGGTGTTCCGTGAATTGCGTCAAGACGCTGCGCGGGCTCGGCAAGCGTGCCATCATCATCGATTGCAACCCAGAGAAAGTGTCAACCGACTAAGACGAGTCGGACCGGCTTACTTCGATGAGTTCAGCCGCGAGTCCGTGCTCGACGTCGCCGAGATGGAGCAATGCGCCGAGTATGGAGCCGCGAGTACCCCGTGGTGGTCACGAGCTCGACGCCGTGGACAAGGACGGTGTGATGTTAAACTATGCCATCGCGGAGCACGTCGAGAACGTGGGTGTGCGCAGCGGTGACGCTTCTCTGCTGCTGCTGCTGGCACAGAAGTTCCTGGTGGAGACACAGCGTCGCGTGAAGCAGATCGGGCAGAAGCTCTCCAGGGAGTTGAAGATAGATATATCTCTGGCCCGTTCAATGTCCAGTTCATCTGCGAGGAGGACAGGGTCCAAGCGGAGGCAGTGACAGAGGCCAAGGCGGACGCAGAGTTCAAGGCGGCAGAAGCGGCAGGTGCTCAGACTGCCTTGGAGGCGGACGCCGAGTCCGAGGTGGAGGCAGAGGCCGACGCTGGCGCGGAGTTCAAGGCAGCGATTGAGGCAGAGGCTCAGGCTTCGGTCAAGAAGGCCGCGGAGGCCGCGGCGAGGGCGCAGGCAGAGGCCGACGCGGACGCCGCAGTCGGTGCAGCAGCTGAGGCAGAGGCCACAGTTGACGCAGAGTTCGAGGCGGCAGCAGCCGCGGAGGCGCAGGTTGCCTTGGAGGCGGAGGCCACAGCCGAGGCGGAGGCAGATGCCGCGGTGAATGCGGAGGCAGAGCCTAAGGGGGATGAAGGGCTCATGGCAGCAGCAGCGGCAGAGGTTCAGCCGGAGGCAGAGGAGGATGCCAAAACGGATGCAGAGGTCAAGGCGGCAGCAGAGGCAGAGCCAGAAACGCTGCAATTCGAGGAGCTCGTGGAGGACCGCCCGGAGGCCCTCGGGATACCCGGGCGTGCGGTTCAGGGGGATCTGGAGAAGGCGCCCTTCCGCTTCCCTGGGCAGCTGAATGCCAACACGGTTCGCCCCTGCATCAACGCTACCAGCCAGGCCACGGCTGCCACGAAGGAGGTGTGTGTGATCAAATCGTCCAGGTTATGCCTACCGCCAGCGACTACGCTTACGAGCCGGAGCTCGTAGGCGGGGTCGTCAAGCACGTGCTCATCGGGGTGCTGCCTGACATGGAGAGAACGCTGCAGAACTTCCCGAACGTTACCGCACTCGGGGGCTCATACTTGGGCGCGGCGAGCCTCGAGGTGGGCGGCCTGCAAGAAATGGCCCACAGCGTTGTGACCCAAGCTAGCCCCATCACCGCCAAGCGGGTGCGATACACCTTCCGGCTAAACGGGATGCAGAGGTGTGCCCGTTCCCCATGCAACCTTGGCGACCCTGAAGAGGCGCCCGAGGCGTTCAGCGGGATGCGGGGGGCAGCTGGCCGAACCGCTACGATGCCCAGCGTGGTTTCCAGGCCCTTGAGGGCGGCCACTGCGACCGTCAGGATTGCTGAGGAGCATCGGCGCGGCCACGGCCTTGTCACTGCCCTGCGGTTGAAGGCGAAGGTCATGGGCTACGGCTCCCGGAAGCTGCGGCAGCGGGCGCCTGAGTACCACGCCCTCGCAGACGAGGACAATAACGGTAACTCCTGCGGCGACGCGTGCGTCTATACGATGGCTCTCGGAGAGAACTTCCAGGCCACGAGCGGGTACGTGCACTGCATCGATGCCCAGGGGCAGGGGAGTCTCTACAGGAGAAATTTCTCGAAGAGCACCCCGGTCTTCACCAGGAGGGCCGTCTCTCTCATAAAGTCGGAGAGCCGGGGTAGCATGGCCTCAGTCATGAGCACAGTCAACCTCGGGCCCCACAGGAACCCGAGGGGGCAGGAGAAGCTGAGATTCAACGCTACCAGCCCGGCCACGGCTACCCCGAAGCAGGTTATGTCTAACGCCAGCGACTACGATCCCGTGCCAGAGACCATCGGCAAAGTCGTCGGGAGCGCGTTCACCTGGGTGCCACTTGACATGGAGAGGATGCTGCAAGCCTCCCCGAGCTCTGCAACCTCGGTGGCCCCGCTCCTGAACACGAAGCGCCTCGAGGTCGAGACCCTCGTTGAGGTGCCGCTGCCCGCCGTCCAGGAGGTCGTCCAGGTGCTCACCGGCATGCATCACCCGCGCCGCCATCACGCGGGGGTGGAGCAGATCGTCGTCATCCACGCCTCCCGCGAGAGCGCGATGATCGTGCACGACCAGAGGAGGCCCCAGAAGGGGAGGATCCAGAAATGCGGCGTGGAGCAGGTGGCGGTGGTGGCAGCGCCAGTGTCCCAGGGGGAGATGATCCAGGTGCCGCCCGTCACCCAGCCGACGAAGGAGCGACCTGTGCACGTCGATGTGATCCAGGGCGTGCTGGTCGAGCAGCGGCTTGAGGAGGCGGCCCCTGCCCCGAGGGCTTCTAGCCCTGGCGATGGCCGCGACAAGCTCGGCTCAGAGGCGTTTGGCACGGTCATGGCTCACCTGGCGGCCCCTAGAGGGCCAGTCGGGGCCTTCAGCGAAAGGCGCATGGCAGCCGGCAAGACCGTCGAGAGGTTCAACGCACTAGACGGGATGCAGAGGGGTGCCCGTCCCCCATTCATGGATTACGGCTCCCGGGGGGCTGCGACAGCGGGCATGGAGCCCTACGCCCTCGTCGACGAAGAGAGGAACGGCAACCTCTACGACAACATGCGCGCCCACACGACGGCGTTGGAAGAGAACTCCCAGGCGAGGAGCCAGTGCGAGTACCACATGGGTGCCGGGGGGCGTCTCTACAAGGGCCGGCTCAGGGCGATGCCGAGGTGCGCAGTGGCGGCGGCCGGGCACATCAGGAGGGCTGTGAGGGCTACGCCAGAGCGAGCTCACTGTGGGGGCGGGCTAGGGTCCGCGGCCCCCAGAGAGAACCGCGGGGGTGGCAGTCGGCGCAAGTGCGCCATGAGCACGGAAGGGTGGCCAGGGCAGCCGGCGAGGGCCGGCCTCGCGGTTGCCAGAGCTCGCGCCTGCCAATCGCTTCAGGGCACACGAGCTGAGAAAAAGAATGAGGGCCGAGTGGAAGTGAGAAGGTCGGGTGAGCCTCTCCCTGCCTCCTCCTCTCTCCTCCCCCGCCAGTTCAGGGTGGCCCGAGTGGCTTGATATATACCTGTATATATCTTGGGTGCGCGATGTGTAATATCCCGTGCGGCCTGAGCGGCCTGGCCGAAGATCAGCACACTGGTTGTTTTCCGAGGCCTCTCGGCCGCGATCCGCATCTGCTCGAGAGGTGTAGGTCGGAGGTGGATACAGCTACTCACGATGGAAAACTTGCTCTGGGGAATCCTGGGATCTGGACGTCGAGTGTTTTTGGCTCTGGGCGTGTCCGCCTGGTTCCAGCCCTCGGAGCCCTGACGGATCGATCTGGTCTTTTTCGTGACGTCGGATTTCAGGGAGGGGGCCGAAACCTCTGGGGATCCACGTCGTGAAAGAATCACGACGTCGGGCGCAGAACATGCTTTTATCATTATTATTTCCGGGCAGCGGTCGTTGCCCTGGGAAGGGAGGGGGGTTGGGTCCCTGGGTAGCGGTGACGGTGGGGTGCGTCGGGGCGGGGGTGTGCTGCGATCGCCATAGAATGCGCGCGAGCACCAGCATGTGGGGCGAGGTTCAAGCCTCCCCCGTACGATCGTTACTGTTACCCCGTGGGGGAGGGAAAGTCTGGCTGGGTAGCGACCGTTACGCGCCAGAGGATAAAAAAAACAATCTCCAAACATCTGATGCCCCATTTTTACCATTTCGGGTAACCTGGAATTCCCGACCCTTTCCACAGGGCCAACTTTATCCGGGTAGCCTGGAAGTCCCGGACCTTTCCCCAGGTCCAGCTTTTCTTCCTGAATCGTTTTTGACGGCCCTGGGGCCTTGTGAGGGTTCTCAAAAGCCGAACGAACGAACGAACGAACTGCCATACGCCGGAGCGCGTGGGCAAAAGACAATGCCAGCCTGAACTCGCCGCTTTGTCGGCTGTCTCATAATTCACAGCGTGCGCGATTGGAGGAGGAGGAGCAGCAGCAGCAGCAGCAGCAGCAGCAGGAGGGGAGGGAGGGGGAGCGAGAAAGGAGGGACGGCATAGTATACATAAGCTCCTGGCTCGACGATGCCAGAGCGCACGGGCTAGAAAGCCTGTTCTGGGTCCGGCCCCAAACTCTCAAAAGCCGAAGCGGTGGCAAAAACAGATGCCTTGTTTTTTCAAGACGTTGGGTGTCCGAGGTGGTCTGGGCTCGAGGACCGACCTGCTTGCTTCTTGTTTCCTGCCTCTCTCTCCGCTGCCGTGCAGCACAGGCTGCCCAGAGCCGGTGGCGCTGACATGTCCGCCAGCGCACGGGTAATTGGGATGCTCTCCCTGGGCACCGAACTCGTCGTCGTGATGCCAGGTCCCGCCAAGTCCGGGTTTCGCGGTGCTGATGTCGAACATTCTCTAGAACGGTTGCGAACGTTTTCAGCAGTCGGGTCCCTGTCGCGAGCCCCAGCCAGAACGCTCAGTAGCTCCCGAACCTGGGCCTGCCAAGGGTGGGAAGGGGGGGATCCGCTCCCACGCGGCTCCCGAACCTGGATCCCCAGGCATCCAACGTTGTGAACTTTCACAACGTGGCCCTCCAGAGGTCTGGACCCATAACCTGGGGCCGCATTTCATCCCTGGACGTGTTGTTGGACAGTCCCAGGGTCAGGCAAGGGCCCTCAGAAGCCGAAAATGGCCGAAAACCTGTCGTCTTGATATTTTTACGGCGCGGAATGTCTGGGCCATCAGTGACCGACCGCCATTGGCTGACCCCTGGTTACTGCGGTGCGCCCCAAGGGGGGCTGTTCGGAGGCCGGGGCAAGCCTGGACCCCCAGACATCCACACATGCGCGGATTCTCACAACGTGGCCCCGAAGAGGTCTGGCCAGAGACACTGGGCGGGGGCGCCGCCGCGGCACAAAATCAGACAAACTATGGATTCGGTGTGCTTCGGGGATTCGGTTTTCTGCTATGTTTGCTGCCGGGGGGGGGGCAGGCACCACGACCACGACCACGACCACGACCACGACGACGACGACGACGACGACGACGACGACGACGACGACGACGACGACGACGACGAGAGCACCGAGGAGGAGCCCGCCGCCGCGAATTCGCCCTGCTGAGCGAGATCGCGGCGGCGGGCTCCTCCTCGGCGGCCCCCCTGGAGGCCGTGGCCCCGGCCGCCGGGGTCGTCGGAGAGCTGCTCGGGGCGAGGGGCTGGGAGCCCTGGGGACGGGTCGAGATCTCCTCCGGGGGGCCCAGGTCGCGAAGAAGAGCGCGACGCCCCAAGAGGGGGAGGACTGTCTCGGGTGTACCCGGCCCCCCTCGCGCTGTGGCAAGACGCTTCGACTCGCTGCACAGGGACCGTCGCAATATGCTTCAGAATGATAAACTGGTCCCAAGGAAGGGGTTGAGACCTCTGGGGTCCACGTTGTGTGGCGTGAGTGGCCCTCTACCACCCAACCCCTGCCTTCAGGGAGCGGGGCCTGGCCAACGGGTGAACACCGCCGCGTGGCCTAGTGTTGGGGGTGATGGATCGCTACGATGCCGAGGTGTTCAGTGCGGAGAACCTGGCGGCGCGCCACCTCCAAGTGAGCGACGAAAAGAAAGGTCTTACGCGAGATGACATGGCGACCTCCTCCACCTCAATGCCTCCCGAGGGAACGGGGGGAGAGGCAGGGGCCATGTTGGAAGGGGAAGAGCAGACGGGGAGAGGACAAGGGCGGAGGATTTGGCGGAGAGGGCGGGAAGAGGGGGAGGGCAGAAGGAAGAGCTGGGAGCAGGAGTGATGCCAGGGGAATGGTCTCTGATTCGACCCTGCGAGGTGGCATAACTGCTACCCAGGGAAAGCAGCGAGTCTTGCCAGAGGCATGCCAGCCACAGGCGTTCGGGTGAACAATTCAGGAGGCAGGCCAGTGAGAAACTAGAGTCCAAGTCTTCGCAACGTGGCAAGACTCAAGCAGCAGGAGCAGGGTGGGACGGTTAACCAAATAGCTGGCTGCTAACTCAAAGAACTGGGGGGGGGAGGATACACACATCAATCAATCAATGCCTCAAATGATATATCTATCGATTTATTCATCTATCTATCCGAATATATATATATGTATTCAACCATATACATATATGTGTATACATATGTATGGACATACTTAGAGAGATACAATGATGCATAAGCCAACCGGTAGGAGTATTTACGCTGTGTGTCTGATTACAAAAAGATGCAAGTATAAGCCTAAAGACATATACACAAACACGTGCATACACATTACATATAGAGGTAACGGGAAACACGTGCCAAATACGTAGGCGTGAGCGCTCGATCGGGAAGGTCCGGTGAGATTCTGACAGAAATTCCAGAAAGTTCAAGCGTGGGAAATACGATGCGGGAAGGGCGGGGCAGAACCTGGCCTGGACGTGGCCAGGGAGAAGGAGAGTGATCATACTCGCTAGGGAAGGGAGGGAGGGAGGCCTGGAGGAGAGACCCCTTCTCCTCCTCCTCCTCCTCCTCCTCCTCCTCCTCCTCCTCCTCCTCCTCCTCCTCCCCCTCCTCCTGCTGAAGAAGTCCGCCTCCACGTGCGTCACTACAGCCATCGTGCCACAATAATTAATGCTGACAAAAACGGAGGAGAGGGGCTTTTCTGGCCACGGCGAGCCTCGGCTTCGAATATGCATCCGACCCAGAAGCCAGACCTATGGAACGGCTCGAAACTTAGAGCCCCTCTTGATCCCCAAAAGTCCTTCCTGCAACGTCAGAACTGTACTCTTCTGTTGTCCATCAATGAGAAAGCCCTCTGCCAATGCCCAATCGGCCACCTGGAATGCCGACTCATGCCGGTTCGTCATGCTCTGGCGGGCGACCGTTGGCGCTCCTCCTCCTCCTCCTCCTCTTCTTCCTCCTCCTCCTCCTCCTTCTCCTCCTCTTCCTCCTCTTCAGCGCAAATCCAATGCTGGCGCCAGATGTGTGGCTCGCGGAGAGGGGCGTCCAGGATCCGACGCTGTCCTCTCAACATCGAAGGGCGGGAGCCGCGACAAGCGCCAGAGAAGCTGGAGCCCCGCGAGCTTAACTTGAGTTTCGTGATCTCTTGGACATGGCGTGCAGGAGGGGAGGGGCAGGAGCTAAAGAGAGGCGAGGGCAGCGAACGAGAAGCCCCCGCCTGCAACCTCGCGACCTCGGCCTCCAGCTCCATCACCCGCACGTCCGCGCCAGAGGGGTTCCGAGCCTCGCGCCAGAGCAGAGGAACGACCACGCGAGCGAGCCTGCGAGCACACTTTTTGTTGCGTCGCGGCCACGCGCGCAGCGGCGCGGCTTAGAAAGTCGGGCAAAAAGACGCGGGCGGCTGGCCCAGATCATGCGGCATGGGGATTTTGGATCCGACCATATGGGGATCGACAGCATCGAACTCGCGAGGGGGCAGTCGCGAGGGGGTGTACGAATCGAAGACAAACGCCCTCCAATATGAGAGGAGCAAACAATGACATGAACATACCCCTTCGGAGGTCGCCACGGGTTTCTGTGGATCGGAGCTGAGGCCCCCTCCCTGGCGTTCGGAGCGCTCCAGGGGCAGTGCTGGAGGCGTCGCCAGGGGCGTCCCAGCGCCGATCTGGGAAATCAGCGGGGACCTCCTTACGTTGATGTTTGTGCAGATTTCTCTTCGTCGACAGATGTCCGATGCTCCCCAGACATCGAACGCCGTGCCTTCTTCACAGCGTGGATCCCCAGAGGTCGGGGCCCCTCCCCCAGGGTCTGTCCTTCCTCCCGACGTGGGCCCCGTAAGGGCCGAACGCGGCCGAACATCTCCCGCCTCGATTCTTCCCTGGCATCCGCCGACGTGTTTTTTTTCGCATGGCTCTCTGAGAGCTTGGAGGGTTTCAAATTAGAAGACGGCAGGAAAGGGTAGCCCCCGAGCTCGTTTCAGCTTCGCTCCAGACGCATCGCAGCGGTTCCTGTGAGATTATGACGTGCCCCGGAAGGCCTTGTCTAGTGTGTGTGTGTGTATATATTCTGAGGAGCTCCCTCCCAAAACTTCCAGAGCCTCTCTAAGGACCTTCGGGAAACTTCTGTCGCCTCGTTATCTGGGTTTTGGACACCATAAGTTCCAATCCGCGGCCCCAAAAATCCCGACCCCTTTCCCGGGGCCAGCTTATCGCCCCGGATCCACTTTTGGTGGCCTCTTGGGCCCGACAGAGGGCCCCAGAGGCCCAGATCGAAGAAAAGCGTCCCGGATTGAAACAATCATACCGCGGAGATCTGGGCTCTTTTCGTGGCTCGAAGACGCCTGCGAGGGCAACCACGACGATGACGGCGACGACGACGAAGGCGACGACGACGACGACGGCGACGACGCGGCGACGGCGACGGCAACGGCAACGGCGACGGCGACGGCGACGGCGACGACGACGACGAGGGCGACGACGACGACGGCGACGGCGACGGCGACGACGGCGACGACGACGATGACGACGACGACGACGACAGCGGCAGCGGCGGCGGAGGCGACGACGACGACGCGCAGAAGCTGTGCTGCCTGCCGCGCCAGCTCCTCGAGCGCCTCCGCCCTGCAGCGCTCGTGCTCCACGAGGCTGTCCACCAGGCTGTTCACCTCGGGCGCGGCATCCCCAAGGGGCAGAGCGGCGATGCCAACTTCGGCGGCGCGCCGAGGGGGAAGTGCTGCTCCAACTTTCGTAATACACAGGAGGGGGTCACAACCCTCCCAGACGAGCCTTTTTAGACCCCCCCGAACCAGCTATGAAAAGACGGCTAGCGGATCCCCCCAAATCAGACCATCCTCCTTTTGTGGTGACATCTGGAATGCGTTTTCTGACGTTCTCGTCAGTTCCCGGAAGTTTTCCAGCCTCAGGGAGCTTTCCAGCAGTTGCGCCTCGCCGTGGGTGTCCCAGGGGCGCCCAGATCCCCCCGAACGGCCGTTGGAGCTTCGAATTACAACCAGAAAACCAAACTCGACAGCGCGCCGAGACAGGAAGGGAAAGGGGGGAGGCCTTTTCAGAAGGCGGTGGGGTTTGTCATAACCCCCCCCCAGCCTTTTGAGAAGACCTCAGTGGCTTCACAAGAGGCCCAGAAATAATTCCTCAGAAGGCCAGTGGCCTTATGAGCCTCCTGAAAAAGTCCGCCCCTTCAACCTTAACCCCTGGGCGCGCCGCCAATAACTTTCTCAATTCAGGCGCGCGCTGTGGCCTGCGGGCTGGTCGCGTGTCGCCCTGCTCTGGTTGGCGAAGGGCTGGGGAAAACTCAGAGCGTCGATGCGTGGAAACCAGGCCGTGGTTCGCCTGTCGCGCCGAAGCGAGGTGGGCCAAAACAAACAAAAAGACACGCGAACCCAACAATCCCGACTGTATGGATTACAAACCCGTGGATCTGGCACGTGGGCGCTGGGGAACGGGCTCCTCCGCAACATGAAGCTGGTGCCGCCCGAATTCGGCGCCGGCTTTTATATGGAAGCCAGGCCCGCCGCTAATCCACGCTAATTAACTTTTGAGGCGGCCCGGGAGTCTGAAGTGGATGGGACCCCAGAAAGTCTGTCAAGAGGGCGGGATGGAGCCAAATCGGGTCAAAATCGGCCCCCATACCCTTACCAAGGTCCATCTGGTGCACTGTTTCGCCACGGATATGTTTCTGACGGTTCCGGGTCCGAAAACAATGGCTGGGGAGCGGAAGAAACCAAAAACAATTTCGAATCCAAAACCTAGAACCTCTACCCCTCCTCCCCCTTCCCTGCTCGCCGGAACCAATGCTGGGCCACCTCAGACCATCCCCAGCCGGCTCCAATGTGTACGTTCGTTTCTTTCTTTAGGAACGGTTTCGCCATAGCGACCCCTCATCATCGCCGGCAGCACGTGCAGCGCGTCTGAAACAAGGTGGATTTAATTCTAGTTCATGGAGGAAGACAACATGCGTACACACTGGGAGAGACCTGTCTCCAGGGCGATCACCTCTGTCTGAAAAGAAGACGCAGCACGCCCCGAAAACTTTGAATTCAAGCTACCTCGACCAAAAGTGCGCTCTTGCCGTGGCTGGTCCGGACAAACCAATGCAGTATCCAACCCACTGCGCCCTTGCCCGCGCGCCAACTGCCGTCTGTCTGCAGCTGGAAAAAAGGACGTCTGGGCCAAATTGTTGCGCAGACGCGCTGTCACGGTAGGCATCCTGCTCGGTATCGAATGCCATGTTCGCTGAATGGTCCGCTGCGACGTTGTATTTCCATTCCCGCCATCGTGCAAGTGATGCAATATCCGTGTAAGCCCTGGCTCCATTCGCGTACAGCTCTGCCTGTTGACGCCCGACTCAAACACATAGTGGTCTGAGGTCATCTGACCGGAGCTTCGCGTTGCCTGTGAAGAGGTCGGCATTCGTCTGGCAACCAACGACAATTCGCAACCGCCGGGTCGTCGGGGTGCAATGCGGGACATGGCATGTTCAGAAATTTACGGGCATCACCTTGCGCGCGCTCTTCCACAGGATAGCGAGCTAGCCCGCCGAGCGAGGTTGGAAGCTGCGGTAGATGCCATAGTTTGCACATGTTGTCAACGAACTCACGCCGACATGAACGCCGCGACGGTCTGTCTGGAAACGTGTCCCTGTGGACCCTCCAACTTTCACCATGGACAAGAACCAGCGGGGCATCCCACGACGAGGTCGTCCTGCCCGGCGTGGAGCGCGCTGGCCCTCGCCCGCGACTTTCTCCTGAAGACGCCGATCAACCGCGTGGCGGCAGGGTTGTATTCCCCCGCCCACTGCTCCGGCGCGTCGCCCAGACCAATGATCGCGTGCTTCTCGTCCCAAACTGCGGCGTGAATTAAACGAAGCACCTGATGATGGACTATTTTGGAAGCGCTACGACCGTTGTATTGCATTCTTCAATCGCCCGGTTTTTGCTGAAACCTCAACGTGCGACGTGCCCGCTGCAATTCCCAAGTTCGAACGCGGCCCAAGCTGCGTTGCGGAGCGCGCCGCGTGCAAGCGCTGGAGATAGTAGGGGGTGCGACTGTCGTTCGCCAAACATGGATTCGAGCTCCAAGATTACCACGTGAATGTAATAACCAGGAGTGCTTGGAATGCGCGGCGTCGGCCTGGCCGAGGCGATGGCCCATGGGCGTGCCAGTGCCTCGCCGTCTATCTAAAGACTCACCTTGTGCTAATATGCGCGGCAACTTCTCGTGAGGTAAGCTGGCCCCGGCAACTGCGATCTGCGACGGCGCCCCTGGGTCCGTCGCGCCTTCGGAGCGCGCGTATTCAAAGGGCAACGGCTTCCACTGATGACCAATGAGGTTGATGGCTTCAGTAAGCTGCGCTGCCATGGTCTGAAATTGAGCGTGTGACGACGAGAAGAGAATGATGTTGACGAGAACATTGTTATTCTAGCGGCTAATGATCTGTGTAACAGTACCTTGGAGTTCACAGCGACGCCAACCGAGCGGAACGGAAACAAACTCGAGCCCGCGAGATCTCGAACCTCGGAGCTCGAAAACGTTAAAACCTTCAACTATCCCAAGCCGAGAGGGTGGCTGTGGGAGGGTGATGAAAGAAGAAAGCCAGGCTTGAGCACAAGTGTTATGGACACGGAAGGGGGTTTATAGAAATCTGGACCTCGACACCTCAAAAACTATGGCACGTCATTCCCGTGCTGCGCACGCCAATGACAAGAACATTGTTGTTCTAACGGCTATATGATCTGTGTAACAGTACCTTGGAGTTCACAGCGACGCCAGGCGAGCGGAACGGAGACAAACTCGAGCCCATGAGATCTCGAACTTCGGAGCTCGACAACGTTAAAACCTTCAGCTCTCCCAAATCTGTCCCAAAGATGGCGTGGGCCAGTTCGCGCGCCTAAGTGCAGCGAGCGAATGGGAGCTGTGGCAGTTGCCGTCACCGTGCGGCAAAGGGCTCGGGGGATCAAGAAGTTCTGAAAAAAAAGGCAAGAAGCACGGGAAACCCCGAGACACCCGAGACTGGCATCGGAGCCCAGAGCAGTCCCGAGACAAGATCCCCGAGCACAGAAACTCCAAAGGCAGGCGGTACTTACTGCCGAAGGCACCTGACGTATTGTCAACACTGAAATCACACCGCTCACGAACTCTCGAGAGACGCCTAGTTTCAGACGTAGCACAGTGAAGATGACTGCCAGAGGAAAGGGGCGGCCATTCTACTGCACGCTCGGAAGATCCAAAACATGTGATCCAAGGCGGCAGGATGCCACCCGCTTTCGGCGATCACACCTAGCACGCGCGAAGGATATCTGACACCAGCGTGTTCACCAAAACCCACGCGAGGCAGGGTGCAAACATCTCACTTTGAAGCCACTATGGCTAGCCGACTTTCCAATATCGTGACAGTGGGGGCCCCGCACGGCTAGCCAACAACTGTGTCTCGAGGGATCGGCAGGGAAACGGGCGCCGCCTTGGCCTCCGAGAGCACGGCCGCGAGACGTTCCTCGCACAGCTTCGCGTGAGCTCTGAACTCCTCGGCGTGCTGCTCCCACGTCTTGCTGAGCAGCGCATGCTTCTCGTACCGCTGCAAACTCTTGTCGGTCTTCCAGCCTCCGCGCCGCTTGATCGCGGCCATATCTCGGGGCCCCTTCATTCTGTCGTGAGAAGCTCCCGAGAGGCGGGCCTGATGCGGGACCACATCGATCCTCGGGCGGCCGACTGCAGCCTTGAAGGGCCGCGCCAGCTCGGGGTAGCTGAACCGCCACAGCGGGCTCCCAGGAGGCCGTTGCTTCAGCGTCTCCACCGGCCCATGCAGCGGCCTCCAGAAACTGTGATCCAGCAGGCAGCTCAGGTCGAACTCGTTCACCTTGTTGGGAAGCCCCCCTCGAACGGATTCAGGGTGACTCCCCAGTGGCCGCGCGCGGAGTTCGGGCGCGCGAGGTCCTCGGGCCTCATCGCCAGCAGGCTCCCAGGGCGGCAGTGCGTGCTCCACATCGCCAGCGCGCTCAGCCCCATCTCCAACTTTCCGTCGTCGACGAGGGCGTTGACTATGGGCACCCAGACACCGCCTTGCCGAACTGTGGCGTCACGTGGAGCACCGACGCGATAACCTGCATTCCCTTTGACAGGGCCTCTCCGCGCAACCAGCTCGTCGAAGTACATCGCCAAGAGCGCGTCCAGCTTGTCGGGATCTATCTCCTGTGCGCGGGCCACTCCAGCCCACTTCGCGAACGCCTTGAGCTCCGTCGCGTAGTGCTTCTCGGTGCGCGTCCGCACCGCGCGCTGCTCCAGCGCGCTCAGGCCGTCGAGCTGAGAGTCGCGCTCCATCAGCTCCTCCAGCCAGCGCTCCAGTCGCCGCCTGCCACGGCGCTCCAGCCTGCGCGAGCGCGCGGGCAGGCCGCCCCCGCCGACGGACTCGCTCGAAGTGGAGTCCGACGGCGCGCTCCGCTTCAGCGCCGAGCCGCCTGTGGCGCGCCTTAGGATGCCGTGCGAGGCCACCGCCTGCTCGACAAGCGACTCGAGCTCGGGCCCCGCGAGGCCAGGCCTGCGCAGCACGCCCCGTCCCCTGCAGTCCTCCGCCAGCTCGCGGGTCGCCTGAGGCTGCCGCCTGGCGCCGGTTGGAGTCAACGTCCGAACCCGCTTGGCCGCCGGCTGTGAGGAGGCCCGCGAGGCGGAGGATGGGCCGCTCCCGCGTGGCAGCACCTTGACTCGGCGAGGCGCTGACGGCTGGCTCGCAATCTCGGCTCCAGCGGTGATCATCCACCCGCGAGCCGCCACGTGACTGTCCCAGAGTCCGAGACTCAAACAAGCTCGGATCCGAAACGGCTACGGTTGGATGCAGAAGGCCCGGATGCTTGTTGTCACTGCTGGGGCGCAGGCGAACCGCGGGAGCCAGAGGAGGCTCCCAAATCTCAGCGAGCCGAAGGACCTGAACGTTGCTGGGGCCGTCGAGTTCGAGCTTGATCAGAACACAAACTTTTAAAACTCGTCCCTGGGTTGCGCAGTTCTGAGGGGGTTCAGAGGTCCCCCCTCTCTCCATGTCCTATGTGCTGAGATCACCTACAAAAAACTAGGAGGGTCAGGCCCGCGAGAGGCCTCCTCAAAAACAACCTCGCCTGGGCTCGACCTGGGGCCTCGGACCAGACCCGAAGGCTTCTCGGCACAGAAAAGACGGGAAGGCCAGTCCGCAGGGTTGAGTTCCGACGGGATCCACCTAGCCGAAACACGCACGTTCCTGGCAAGGCTGAGGCAAGCGAGCCTTCTGATAATCAAAAGGAGCCTGTAGTTCCTCGTGTGGTACCTATCACAGCAAAGAACGAGCGCTAGGTTACCACAGAAAATTATCCCGGCAAAGCAACCTAACAGTGATGTGTAGAAGCATACCTGGAAGCATTGCCCTTGAGATTCATGTAGGAGTCCTGTTGCAGAATTCTGGTGTAATCGCAGTCGCAGTCGCAATCGCAATGGCAGTGGCAACGGCAGTCGCAGTCGCAGTCGCAGCCTGCCTCGGCCTCAGCCTGCCTCAGCCTCAGCCTCAGCCTGCCTCAGCCTCCGCCTCTGCCTAGTAGTAGTAGTAGTAGTAGTAGTAGTAGTAGTAGTAGTAGTAGTAGTAGCAGTAGTAGTAGTAGTAGTAGTAGTAGCAGCAGCAGCAGCAGTAGTAGTAGTAGTAGTAGTAGTAGTACTAGGGCTCAGTGGCGGCGCTGGGGGCCTCAGCATCAGCCTCAGTGGTGGATTCCCCATAGTCAGTGGCGGCGCTGGGGGCCTCAGCCTCAGCCTCAGTGGTGTGTTCCCCATAGTCACTGGCGGCGCTGGGGGCCTCAGCCTCGGCCTCAGTGGTGCATTCCCCATAGTCGCTGGCCTCAGCCTCAGCCTCAGTGGTGCGTTCCCCATAGTCGCTGGCGGATCCGCGGATTCTCCCCGGATCCTGCCCGGACCCCCCTGGGGAGTCATGATGATTTCTTTTGAAACGATCCGAAACCTATCAGTCCTCGCTGTTAGGTAATAAGCTGTCTCATATTTCGCCCTGGGCAAGTGAGAAGGATACGTTCGACCCCCATGAGAAGGGCACGGGCTTCAAGCAGGAGAATGTTTTCACTGTGACTGAAGGCCCAGCCACCGCGCGCGTGCCATGCATCCTCCGCCAGGTCCCAGGCACTCACCTCCTCGAACTCGGCGGCGGACTCGAGCCCCTGGGCACCGACCGCTCCCAGCTGCTCCCGCCCCTGCAGGTCGGCTGCAGGCGGCGCCTCCCGAAGCGCAGCCGCGCGCCCCTGGATGTGACCTGGGTGTCGGAAGCGGTCCTGCTCCCGAACGCGACCGTATCGAGAGGTTCGCTCGCCGCCCAGCCCGCGCAGGCAGACACCAAAGCCCTCCGCGCAGGCGTCCGTGGCACAGGCGATGCCGTTCCAGCGCAGCTCCCAGGAGGGGGCCAGCGTCACCAGCAGGCCCTGGAAGCACGACAGCTCCTGCTTCACACTGGGCCAGAGCTCGCAGGAGTCGTAATAGTGCTTCCTGATGTAGCTGTAGACGGCACTGAAGCAGGACAGGCTCTCCCGACGAATCAGTCCAGCGAAAGTGCAGTGCCCGGCTATGATCTCCAAAGCCTGCCCTGTGACCAGCCGCCGCCGCAGCAGCCCGCGCAGCGCCTGCCGCAACCGCCAGAAGCGCCGACAACTGAGCCGCGTATGCCGCCTGCCAGCGTCCAGCGTCGCGCCCAACGCCTCGACCTCGCCCTCCGAGATCCCCCGCTCGTGCGTCTTGAGGCCCCTCGCCTCGAAGGGCGCGACCAGCTGCTCCATGGTTTTGTTTTCCCCGCGACGCCTTTACTGCGGCCGAAGACCCCGACGTTGCCCACGTAGACGTAGTGGCGGACCTGCAAGCCGCCCCTCGGGCATCTCAGCAGCAGCGGCCTGCCGTGGTCAACGAGGAGCTCGCAGCGATCGATGACCGATGCTGTGGCCTCCTCGTCGATATCCTGGGCGAAGAACAGCGACCAGGTGAAGCCCATGGGGGGCGCGGTGGCCAGCGGCACGAGCTCGCGCGACGGCTCGAGCTTGACGCCGCCCAGCTCGCGGAGCCCCATGTCGCCGGCAGTGGTGGAGGGAAGCCCGAAATACTGAGACAGGTGGTCGGGTATTTTCATGCGATGGAAGGGGTCGGCAACGTCCACAGTGCCGATGGCAAAATGCGCGGCGTCGTGGGAGTCGTCCTCGACCTCGATGTTGCCGAGGCCCTCGGCGGTGAGAAGGTTCACGTGTGGTGGAGTCCGAAATCTGGCGTTCGTCCCCCGTGCATCCAATATCATTCTCAACTGCCCCGGCTTCTTCTTTACAAAGGACAGTTCCGCGCGCTCGATGCAAGATAACGAGAACTTCACCAAGCTTCTATCGCGTAGATCTTTGAGCAACTGCACATACTTTCTGCGATTCCTGGTCAGGGCAGGATCCGCGTAGCAAAGAGTGTCATGCAACACAGAATCACTCAATTCTTGTTCCACTGGTAGGCGCATTCGCTCCCCGTCCCCTTCCAAGAAATACCGACCTCGAGCGCCGACGAGCTCCCCGATCTGCTTGCCATCAACAGTGCTCGAGGGGAGCGACACCAGATCACGATTGAGAGGGGCCAAGGTAGTTGAGACGGAGCTGGCGTCGGTGTAGCCGCCTCCCCGCCCTCGGAGCAACTCGCAAAGGGCCGCCTCCGAAGTCAAGTGCTTGGCCTTGTCACCGCTGGGCTGCTGGAGCGCTGCCAGCCCTTCCAGGTAGCGTCTAGTAGAGTCCGCCATCTCCGAGGTAAAGTCGGGGTCCCTCGAGCGGCCCTTCGACTCAAAGATGCGGTGGCCACTCAACCAATTCAATGCATCGATGGCCTCTGTCACTAGCGTGGGAAGTACCTCACGCGCAGGGTCCCGTCGCTGTTGCTTCTTGGACCGGCCGATCCTGACAGTTGGATCAACATGCGCAGCCTGCAGCGGGAAGAGACGCCGCCGACCCTCGGCCGCCTGACGCGGCCCGCCCCCCGCGCTCAGGGGGCCACGGCTGGGGGCGATGCCGCCGTAGCCCTCCTCCATCATCATGGCTTCTCCGCGGGCGCG
Organism: Prorocentrum cordatum; assembly: GCA_963575745.1. NCBI lineage: Eukaryota > Dinophyceae > Prorocentrales > Prorocentraceae > Prorocentrum > Prorocentrum cordatum. The sequence goes on along the minus strand of CAUYUJ010011336.1, from coordinate 1,069,223 downwards.
CCTCGACCTCCTCGAGCCGCCCCGCGTCCGTCTCCTCGTCCTCGTCCGCGGCCGCGCCCGCGGCCACCGCCAACATCGCCATCGCCGTCCTCGGCGACCTCCTCGACAGTCGGAAGCCCTCCGAGCGTCCTGGCACGCGTGGTGTAGTGGTCGCGCTCGTCCTTGTAACGTCGGATGCCCCAGGAGCGCAGACCTGGGCCGACGGCCTCCAAGCCCGACGCGACGCCCTCATGCACGTTCGCGAGCTTCCAGTTCGGCGCCGTCTGGCCGCTGTAGGCGTCGATGATAGCTGCCAGCCGCCGACCGAGCCGCTCGGCGCCAGCAAGGGGCGGCAGGTTTATCTGATCGTGTGTCGCGAACATATGGAGTGACTTCACGATTGCTTGGGGCTCGTGAGTCACCCTATCCGTCTTCGAGATGTTGTTCTCTCGCAGGAGATCCACCAGCCACTTCTCCAGGCCCCCATGCCTCCGCTCGGCGTGGACCAGGAGGTGGGCGAGACAGCCAGGCCCCTCGATGTCGCGGCAGTCCAGCGGCTCCTGGCTCATCTCGGCCGTGAACTTCCTGAAGCCCTTGTAGCGCCGCCCGAACTCGTCGTAGTCGACGCGCAGCGTTTGGCTATCGTCGCCAAGAGCGTCGCCACTGTCGTGCAAGGCGCCCCCTAGCTCCTCGGCCCCTGGGGCCTCCTCAGCCGCCGCGCCCTCGCCGACATCCTCGATGGCGCCGCCGAGCCCAGCAGCATCATGCGACCTCAACTCGGCCCTGATGGTGTCCATCGCTCGGCGCCTGAGGTCGGGGATCTCCGATTTCTTAACCAGCACGATCTTCATGAGGCCACTCCTGTCCTGCGCGAGTCCGACCCCTTGGGGCAGCGTGATGTCGCCCTGCTTCGCGTCAATGCTATCCCCGATGCGGCCAGCCGCAGCGCCGCTCTCGGCGATCACCCAGCTGAAGCCCTCGGGCGGCTGCAGAGGTGGCGTCGCCGTGCCATCGGCGCCATCCGCCAGGGGCGCAGGAGCGGCGCTTTGGGCTGCTCCAGCCTTCAGCGGCAGCCCCTGCTCGGCACCATCGCCTCCTCGGCGGACAGCAGCATCGGCACCTGGGGGGCCTCGAAGCCCAGCTCCGCGTAGGTCGCCAGACAGCTTGCCAACTCCCTGCGCAGCATCTGCGTGGTAGGGTAGTCGTCTGGCCGAAACCTGTAGAAGTAACCCCGCAACGTGCGAGGGATCTCTGACTGCGCGTTGAGCGCCACGAGCTGCTCGACGTCCATGTTGCCCTCGCTGTGCTGCTCCTCGTAGATCATGAGATCTGGCGCCATGCCCCTCCAGATGCTCGTGCGCCCAGCGCCGCTGGCGCCGATGGGGCCCAGCAGCGCCCGCTCGTGGAAGAGCAGCGCCCCCGCGTCGGCGTAGCGCGAGCCAACCGACCTCCCCGGGACCAGCTCGAGCGAGAACTCCTCGGCCGCGCACGGCGTCCCGTCGGGCCCCAGGAACCTCCCCACGGGGGGCCTCCGCGCACGCGCCATCGCGCCTCCTGGCAGCAGCCGCCGCGGCCTGCCCGGTGAGCGCCGACAGCAGGCGGCCGCCCACGACCCCGCCCCAGCTCAGGTCCTCGGCCTCCTCGGCTGGGCAGGGTGAGCACAGGCGCGCCCCCTCTGAGCACGCGGGCGGCTCCGCGCGCCCAAGGTCGGCGACGGCCTCCTCGAGGCGGCCGACCGCAGCGCCCAGCTCTGCGCGCTGATGCTCTTCGCGGGCCCGCTGATCCAGCTGCCCGAGCACCGGCAGCAGCGCCAGCGCGGCGCGCATCGCCAACTCTGATGAAAAGAAGAAAGCGAGTCTTGAGCGCAGGTGTTATGGACACGGAGGGGGGTTGTAGGAATCTGGACCCCCGCGCCTCAAAAACTATGGCGCGTCATTCCCGTGCTGCGCGCGCCCATGTCCGCCCGCGCTGCGTGGCTAATGATGATTCCGTCGTCGAGGCGCACTCCGGATTCCAATTGACTCCACGCGCGCGCAACAAGGGCGCGTACATATTCGAGGGGCCTGTTCCATTCGCTAAGTGTCTCCACTCTTCCCTGCTCCCCGCCTCTGTGGAATTGGAGCAGCTTTGTAGGCCCTGCTCCATGTGGAGTGAAACATTTTTGCAACCCGGGCAGCTTATTCAGTGGAAGGTGGCCACGGCATGACTAGTTCCCCTACCAACTATAGCAATGGACAAGTGCCCGCGGCTCATCTCATCGAATGCTACTTTGACATATTGTATTACGATGTGTGCTTGTAGCCCCCTTTCGTGTCCGAGGTGCGACAACTTCCTGATCGCGTCCGTTCAGTCGGTCGTCTTGTGGCGACGCCTGAAGCCGCGTGCGTGCGCGCATGATGGCTGGATTTGTTGTGGGGGCGTTGGCTGGAGACATCGTCTGCGCCACTTCTGTAATTCCAAGGGCTTCCCTATCCAGCGGATGCTCGAAAGCTCAGTGGCAGACTTGACCCTCGGGATGCCGCAAAAAACTCTGGCATTTTCCAGGAAGGGGCTTGTCTTGCATCTCGGAAGTTCGCCCTGCCTCGGAATGATTTCCACGCGTGAAATACCGGGGTCACCAGGGCCAACTTGCGCGCGTCCGCCGGAACGCCATCAACGTACTGAGCATGCATACATTGCGAACGATGCTTCTCGAAGTTCGCGTCGTGGGAATCATCCTGGAAACGACCCCCTGCAAATTCGTAGGCTCCAGCTAACCAGTTTCCCCGGTCAAAAGTCAAAGCCCCGCCAATGTCTATGTAAGTGGATGTAAATGTGACCCGTGAGGGCCCGCGGCAAGGCCTGGCAGCGTACGATGATTGCAGAATTGTGCGCGCCTGGCCCTGTCTCGACGTGCACTTGAAGTGCCGCTCAACATGTCAGTTGCCCATCTTGGCATGCCAGACCTGCTTGTAGCTGCTGAACCGACTCTGCAATGCTCAATGACTTGGGTTCCAGGGAAGTCAGGAAAGAAGCCGAAACCACCTGGTCGATGCACTCGTTGACGAAGATGTCGTGCTACGCCTGATTGGCTGGAGCCCAACCTATAAGGGGCGACTTCAAATCCTCGGGTCTGGTATCCAAGCCATTCCAAAAACACTTTGGGCCCAACGACGTATGGTCCACGTTGGTCTGGAAAGAGACCGTGGGATCTTGCCGAGGTGCGACGTGGCCGCAGATATCCGGCGATGCCCCAATGAAGTCGATCTGGGAACGGGTTTCGAAAGCTCTCTTCGCCCCGCGAGTCCAAAGTCGTTCGCGGATGTAGGTGCTAGGTGCTTCGCTGAAGGTGTTCATGGCGCGGATCCCCAATGCCACCATCCACGAACACATTATTTTCTTCATGCCAGAACTATGATCAGGATGATCCTCGAGGCTGCAATCCTGGAAGGCAAGGGTACTGGATAAACAGACCCATACTTGTTCCAGGGATGCTACTACCGCGCTCCACTGTTCAAGCTGTGCAACCACGTCGTGCTTCGGCGTTTCAGAGTTCATGGTCAGACTCACCCTATGCGAAAGTGTAACCCTGGTGACCGCAGATTACCGCTTGCAAATCTTTGGGACAGCTATCAAGCAGTCTCCTTTATGCAGACGCTTGAGCTTTCCCCGTGGCTCTGTTCCATCTACCATATGTCATTTAGCTTCTGCCAAAGGGTGATGTCAAACTTCGAACAACTATGCGTTATTGTCTAACTCGCGCTCAGTGTTAACATCTGGTTCAAAATCTTTATCATATCGTCCTCTTCCTCAACGGGTTGTGCCGAACCCGTGGATTCGAGTTTGCTGCTCAACTTATTTCGGGCTTCCTGGTAACCATTATTCACTTGGACGAATGTATTCAACCACTTTTCGCCCACTTCCCTGAACTTGATCCCGTCGCTTGAGAATTGCTTCGACTGCTGGGCGGCCTCGCATTCGTTCACGGGCTTGTTTCCGCCGCCGCCTGCCCTGTTGCGTCGTGCAGACTGTATCGCTTCATCGATCTTGGTAAAATGCTCAAACGTGCTCGCTTGATGTCGGACTGCCTTCCTCGCGTTTTCTTTCGCTGTGCGTAGCTGTTCCTCGCTGTATTTGTTGCGGCTGATAACTGAGATCAGGAAAGCATCGATTGCGTAGCTTGTCTGCAACGTTGTGAATGTGTCATCGTCGTCAGCAATCTTGGTGCCCTGTGTATCACTGCGTTCGACGAATAACTTCATGCCTTCGTAGTTGTGTTTGAATGCGGTGTTCACATGCCTGACCTCTCCGTTCTCGTAACTGGCATTGCGCAATTCCGCGAATCGGCTCGTAGTCAGGCTGTGCCATGCCTCTCGGACTTCCGGAAACGTCGCGTCGAAACCTTGGTCCGCTGCACCAGGTTTCGCTGCTGCAGCTGCGGCTGCCGCTGCAGCCATTGTCCGAAAGGAATTACTTCGCGGAGTCAGCCGCGCGCGGGGGAACCCGTGGGGCGAACCGCGGTTTCCGCTACCATGAGAATGTGGTCGGAGCCCTCTCCCTGGAGGCATTTTAACCTTGAGCCAAACACAATGTTTATACATCATATGATGTCTGACTCTGCTGCCACGCTAATACCGCAATCACAGTCGCCGATCCTGCTCGCCCAGTCGGAGAGCTACAATCTAACGCCTCTTCCTCCTGCTCCTCCTGCTCCTCCTCCTCCTCGCCCTCCTCCTCCTCCCCCCCTCCTCCTCCTCCGCCTCCTCCTCCTCCTCCTTTTCCTCCTCCTTCAGACCGCCTGGGCCCGTGTCGGCGCGCGCCCGGTGTCGAGCTGCGGGCCCCGGGCCCCAGGGCTTCCCTTTGGGGTCCCTCTTCCAGCAAAATTCCTTCCCAAACATTATATGTTTTGATTTTCTTAGTGCGGCTGCCCTGGATATCCCGACCCTTTCCCCAACGCTGGCGTGAGATAGTGCATGTGTGGCGTGTGTGTGTGTGTGTGTGTGTGTGTGTGTGTGTGTGTGTGTGTGTGTGTGTGTGTGTGTGTGTGTGTGTGTGCGCGCCGCTCGCCGCCTCTCGCCGCCTTTTTTGGCCTCTAGGGGGCACTTTTTTGCCATTGCGCTAAAACGCATCATAATCACACTGGTAGCGGAGCTACCGCGCGATCCCCGTGTCGCACCGCTGCGCGCGCGTCTCGTCAGAGAGTGTAGCGCGACCTCTCTTTACTTTCCGTGCTGGCAGTTTCCCTCGCTACGGACAAAGCCTTGCGCCATGGCGCTTTCTTTTCTTCGCTATCGGCCGAGCGCTGACGGGCTGACGCGGTCCGAGACGAAGAGGGGCTCCTACATCTACGACGGCGCGGTGCACAACTTCCACGAGTGGGAATTCCGCGCAGAGGTGCGCATGGGCGCCGCCTTGGCCTCAGTGGATCAAGAGACGGGTGCACCACAGCAACGCGTCATCACCGCAGCAGTCAACAAGGTTGTAGAAGGCCTCGGAGGTGACGCATTCGATATTGCCATGGATATCGGTAAGGACGTGCTTCTGACTCCGAATGGGATCGACCAGCTGGTGCTGGCGATTCGTACTTCACTCTTCCCCATAGAAGCACAGGAAGCGAAGATCCTGTTCCAGGTGGGGCAGGGACCATATGGGCCACTGTCGCGACAGCACGGTGAGTCTATGGTCTCGTACATCTCCCGAAGGAAGCGCCGGTGGAAACTTGTCTCCGAGTCAGATTCTAAGATCTTGATGAGTGACGATGTGCTTGGATCCCTTCTCTTGGACCATGCAGGTCTCTCGCCTTCGGAGCACCTGATGGTGTTGACGTCCACAGGAAATGTGACAACCTTCGATAAGATCAAGGATGTCTTGATCCTTCAGCACGGCCGTGTACACATCCGCCAAAAAGGCAAAGGGTGAGTCCGGCAAAGGCTCCAGCTCTTCGACGTGGGCGCAGCCCAGGCCCAGCTGCCAGAACAGGGGCAAGGGCAAGGGCAAAGTGCGCTTCTCTGGGCCGCAACGCGCCTTCTACGCGGCTGATGAAGGATGGTACGAGCAGGAAGAGCATTGCCCTGAGGAGCTGAGTCCCTACGGATATTGCGCGTCCGGCTACGCGCCAGAGCACGGCTGGGGCGACGCGGCCTGGGATGGCAACGCCGACGAACGCACCTACGTTGACGAGAAATCGTATGCTCACCGGGCTCCTGTCCAGGATAGCAGCGAGCTCGACGTCGAGGCGGTCGACGAGATGGTCGAGGCTGGATGTGCAGAGGAAGAAGCCTCTGACGCGATCCAAGAGGACCTGGTGGCCAACCTTGGCACCAAGGGCATGAGCAAAGGCACAGGCAAGAGCGGAACAAAGAGTTACCACTGCGCGCCTTGGTCGCCTAAGGGCGGCGGCAAGGGAGGACCTTCCCTGGAGGGTCGCACGAAGCGGCTCCAGGAGATCAAGAAACGCTCGAAATGCAAGACCTGCCACGAAACAGGCCACTGGTCTGGAGACCCTGAATGCAAGGGCAAACCCAGGACGGCAATGGTAGCGTATGCTGGAGACACTGGCGAGCGCCATGTCCAGTTGCGCGAGGGCGACGACGAACAAAAACTCACATCTGTCAGTTCTGTTGCTGTGCCACCATCAATCCCTCATCGTACCATCAGTAACAAGGGGGGGTCGATGAGGATGGGTTCTGGTGTGTCTCGTTTCTGCTCTTCTTTCTCTTCTCGCATCATGTGTCACAGGGCATGTGTGTATGACGGAGTGAATTGTGACGGACAGTGTAGCTTGCAGCACAACCGCGTTGAGCATCATGTTTGTGAGAAATGCGTGGGGATGACCGACGCCACTCAGGTTCAGGGGCCTCCAGAGCTCCAGGAGAAGAGTCTTCGGACCTCTACAGAGGCTGAGGGGGATACTCTAGGAGTCATGGCCGTTCGCTCTATGGCTAGTGTTTCTGATGAGGAGTTTGAGGAGGAGGAATCTGTTTCGGATCCTATCTTTGTTCCTGATCACGAGGCAGTGCTTGCTTCGGGTCAGCGCAGAGGGCTTAGCTATGGTCGTGTTCTCAAGAATGCTCCAGACTACGTAGATTGGGGTCGCAAAGTGAGGGAACCAAACGAAGATCCGGTTCTGTTCTTAGGAAGGGTAGATAGCAACTTTACTCGGAAGGAAGACGGGCAGTTTGTGAGAATTTCGGGGCCGAAAATTTCCAATAGACAACTTTTGCCTTCTTCGAGTTCTTCTTCCGGCTTGGACAGGAAACCTCCGATCCCCCGTTGCCTCATCCATGTGCTCGAGGGTGTAATAATCTCTCAAGAGTTGGGTCTACTGCTCGTTTCGTTGTTCGCACCTGCAAGGATTGCGGTCGCAAGACCAAGAAAGAGCGGTGCGCGGCACTGCGCTCCCCGGGTGAGCGTCCCCGCGATCTTGTAGATCATCATGGCAGTGCTCCAGATACCGTTCGTGCGTATTGATGTCGTTGTTTAACGCATATTAATGAACAGCCCAGGAAGCTAGCAGAAGACAAGAAAGCAACAACAAAGAACATTGAACTCTGTAGAGCTAAAGGTTGATGATACAGGTGACACTAGGACAGGTGAGCTAACTTCGTTGCTTCACGGCTGTGTCACAGAAGTCACAGATCATAGTCTGGTCGGTTTTATGGCTCCAGCGCAGAACGTTTCGACCGAAGTTTCAGCCCTTCCTAAGCTTCGTACGGTTGACGTCTTCAAAGATGAAGGTGTTCGGGTTGTTCTAGAGAGGGGTTGTGATTCTTGTTGTCGCGGTGAAGCTTGGGCTCTTAACGCATAAGTTAAATTCGAGAAATTGGGTTTCTATCCTAAGTGGGTCCACAAACAGCGTAAGACGTGCAGCGGTATAGGAGGAGAGGCAGGGAGGGGGACGACAGGTAAGAAGAGTTTCCCGTTTCGCATCGTTGCCTCTCGTGGCGCCGTGAGTGGATGTCTCGAATCACATCAGTTGAAAGATTCGGAACGTGTTCCTCTCTTATCATCTCTTCCTGCACAAGCTTCTCTCGGTCTCGTGAGGGATCTTGCTAATGGTCGCTCTCTCTTGAGTCCGGAAGGTGAGGTAGAAATGTGTCGTTGTGCACGCTCAGGTCGTCTTATCATTCGTCTTGATCAGTTTGATCCTAAGCGCGTTGCGGATTCCATTCGTCCGTGGCGCATTTCGTATCTAAGCAGCTGCCCAACTCCCGCAGGCCGCGCCGCGCCGCCTGCTGTCGTCGATCACTGCGGTGACGACGGGATCGCGTCTGTGCCTGCGCCCGTCGATCACTCCAGTGGCGACGAGGACGTGCGGGTCGCTGCCGTGGCTGCTGGTGCTGCTGCTCGTCCCACACCACAGGGCTCGAAGTTTGCAATGGTCGCGCTGGGTTTGGAGAACTTCGAAAAGAACCCGAGGTGCTCGGGGTCGTCGATGCTGAGGGAGTGCGCGCGCCGTCGCCACCGCTCCAGTCATGATATGAACACCAGAGGGTGCGACGCCGACGCCATCATAGATGCGCTCATTGCTGCAGATGAGAATATGGCGAACTATGATCGGTATGTGCTGGTGGACACCAGACCTCTGGACGATCCGACTCACGCGCGCCCCGCCGGGCATCATCCGAACACCTTGCGGAATGCAGTTGAGAATGAACATTCTGTTGGCATCGCTGAGTGTGTAGGAAAAGCTTGGCGAATAACGAGTCTTCGCAGTCTGTGTGTATTGTTGCCATCTGTCGTTCTGGTCGGCATCGCTCTGTTGCAGTCAGTTATGGTATCAAGCAGTTCTTGAAGCAGTATGACGTCGACTGCAGTTCTGCGCGCCTAGGCCGTCCTGGGTAGTCCCAGCGTACTTGCAACGGGGAATGCGTTTACTGCTGTCGCGTATCCGATTGGGGCCGTGAGATGGCGCGTGCTGCGACTGACATCATCGTTTCGCTCTTTACTGAATATTTCGAAAAGTTCAATGCACCGCCGCCTCCAGTTCCTGAGACATCTGCAAAGCGCAGACCCCGTGACGGGGCTGAGCTGGCCAGGAGGGAGGAGAAGAGGTCTCGCGCTTCATCGAGTGTGGTTGACGGAGTAGACGACAACGACGTGGCCGCTGTCATCCGCGAACACATCAGAACGATCTTGCGGAAACGTCTTGGTTCTGAGTCTATTGAAGCAGATTTCAAGGTCTTGATGAGGCGATATGCTGGGAAAGAGCTGCAATTCTATCTGAAGGTCTGTCACGAGGACAACTGGGCGCCTGCGTATAATATGCGATTTGTACGTATTGCACGTGAGTATGTAGAGAATGCCATTTTAGCCATATCTGTTGGTGGTAATGAATTTCTTCCCCTGCTGCTGCGCCGCCGCCGCCTGTCGCCGTGTCGTCTTCTGCCGCTGCGTCGCCCCCCTCAATAGCAGGCGCGAGGTGCGCAGGGCGATGACGACGACGTTCCGAAGAAGAAGGCCCGCGTGAGCAGCCGCGTCAAAATGATGGGTCTGCCGCCGGGCGAAGCTGTCCCTCCAGGCACTGTCGTTCGCCCTCCTGGAATGCCACCTATGATGCCGCCGCCCAAGCGCAAGCCAGCTGTCCTCGCGCCGAGGCGCGCGGGCGGGCCGCCGCCCGCGCGCCTCCGGACTCCCCTGCCGCCTCCGCCACCGGAGCCGCCGCGCAGGGTAGAGCCGCAGCCGCCACCGCCACCGCCTCCGGCGAGTGCTGTTGCCGCCAGCAGCGACGACGAGTCGAGCGAGACTCGTGCGTCTCGTTCAGGGCCCCCGACTTCTCCTGTCGAGAGGGACCTAGCCGCGGTGGGCGGTGATCGGGCCAGAGATGCAGTCCTGGACTTCGAGCCGATCGCAGTTGGCGAAGAGCAGCTGACTTCGCTCTTCGAGCAGGCCAAGAGGCAAGGCAGGGCAAGAAGAGGAACTTCATCACGTACGTTGATCCTCGATCGTTCCCATCAGAGGGATCGACTGGCCGCGCAGACGAGCGTGCAACTGAGAAGCTAGTGCGTGTGAACTGCAAGATTGATCCGTTCAGCGCCCAGATCAGGATCCCGCCGGCATGGTCTGTTTGGAAGAAGAGTTCTATGGGCCGCACCAAGGGCGCCCAGTCCTAGAGGCGTATGGAAGATCGCGTTGCCGCGAATTCTTCTGTTGATGCTGAAGAGTGCGATCGAGTAGCCATCTATGTGCGGCCTCCGAGAACCCGCGTCGACGGAACATCGTATTTGTGCGCGTCCCTGTAGCTGGTTCAGCATGAGATGACTACTATGAATGCTAAGAATCGTGCCAAATATTGCTCTGGATTGCGTCGTATCAGTGTGCAAGATGAATTGTTGTCTGCGTGTGTTGCCGAACTGTCCGCGCCCGGCATGACTGCTACCGACAAAGAGATCGTCGAGAAGGTGATCAGGAACACCGATCCGCTTCGCGGACGAGTGGGGGCCAACCAGGCCAGGGTGCTGCTCTGCGTCATCGGCGTCGCGTTCGCCTGCCCAGTCCCGAGTGACGCGGTGGTGCGCCCAGATTTGGAGCCATCGACGGCAAAAGACATCGTCGAGCGCAGTCCTGATCTTGTTGTTGCTTACACATCAGCATCAAATCATCATGTCATCAATGATTGTTTCTCTGGATTGGCTCAAAACCATGGTCCTGCAACTGTTGCGCTAAATTATGAGCCCGGTTGCTCAAGCCTTGAGGTTACCCGTGCGCTGAACTCGTACCTCGAGTCACATGCAGACATCGCGAGTCAGAACTTCCTTGATTTCCTCAGAGGTTAGACTAGATAGGCTAGCACTTTCAGCTTTCCCCGCTGAAGCCGCAGAGGAGAGAACTAGAGACGATATGGACATGGTCATCGGCGATGACGACGTCGCTACTGTCTCTAAGGAGCGCTTGCGAGATGAAGAACAATCTATCCTAGAACAAGTCAACTTACCTGGCGAGCCATAACACGAAAGAAAAAGAAGGAACGCGTGGTTGCAAATCCCGCCCCGCACAAGGGTCGCTATGAGACGACTGCGCAGGCAGTTTGGTCACGTACCTAATCGTGTTCTCGTGCAGCTATTGAGAATCTCGACATTGTCGTCTGACTACATTGAAGCTGCCAAGAGTTATCGATGCGAATCTTGCGAACACCATGAGCCGTTAGCTCAGATTCATAAGGTTGCCTTGCTCAAGAAATTCTGCTTCAATCATGAAATATGTATCGACTCTCTGGAGTAAAAGACAACGATAGAAAACGTTGCACCTTTTTGAACACGGTGTGCCAAAATACAACATTGCAACGTGTAATCCTTGTCAACCAGAGAGGTGGTACGCCGTCTTCGAGAGCATGCCTCACTGCACTCCAGCAACACTGGTGTGCATGGGCAGGTCAACGAATGGTGTTTAACCGTGGACTGCGCAACAGAGGAGTGCTTCTGCAATGGGTTAAGAGTCAAGGGGTCGACTTCCGCGACGCCGGAGTCGAATCTCCGGAGCAGATAGGCCGTACCGGGAGTCATGGTGGACTTTGGAAGAACATCTTCAAGAGGGTGGTACACGACAAAAATGTCACCGAACTCGATGAAATCAACTCTACTGCATCAGAAGTTGACAGCACGAAGGATGAGATGTCACGAGTCGGCGGATTCGCGCCTGCTCAATGGGTACTCGGAAACACGCCCCGTGTCCCAGGGATCCAATTCGACGACGAGGAAACTTTCGACTCAGGAGTGCTTGCGAATGTTGCAGAGGACGGAACCGACGAATTTTCTCGCCAGGCTTCGATCCGTGCGTCTGCCAGGAAAACATTCGCGGAACACGACGTCGGGAATAGATCGGCGAGGGCCGCTCTCCGAAAAGCAACACCACTTGCCGGGGAATATCAAGCAGGTGATGTAATGTGCTTCCGTAAAATGCCGACCGACGGCGAAGTCACTGCTAAGTGGAGCGCTGGTTCTCGTATAGTTGGATTCGACGGCAAAAACGCATCGGTTATCGCAGAGGGTGTACCTGTCTGCGTGGCTGTCGACAAGCTTCGACCGTGTACTGCGGCGGAGGCGTTGGCATACCAGTATGTCTCCAGACATCACGACGGTGGGGTCGAAATATATGCACCTCCAAACGGACAACAACAGTCATTAGTGGTCGAAAGATGCGAGCTGCCAGAACCACAGGTACAAGAGCATTCTGTACAAGAACTCCTACGGCGACAGGAGAGCTGCCGGGGGTCCCAGAGGACCCAGAATCCATAGAAGAAGCATTTCGCCAAATGCAGGAATATGAACTGTCTGAAGGAATGGTCGTTCCTGTGGCGCCCGCGTCGAGGTCATCACTGGTGACTCGAAAGCCACTCCACAAGGCTTTGCTAGACGACGTGCCACACGGTATACCGACTCGTAACGAAGTGATGCGCAGAAGAGTCGAGAATGTTGATGGTAGCATGGGAAAGGTTTCCGATTCTGCCTCGGAGCCAACTCCCGAGCCGGCGAACCCGCTTCTTGATGCCATGCGCAGGGCCGGAACGTCAGTGCCGGGCATTGATCTGCTAGCCCGCAGGGAAGCATCATTCGCTGTTAAGCCACATGAATCGCTTGTCGGATTCTTCAACGAGCGCACCGTTCATAGGCCGCAGTCCAAGAATAATATAAAGACTGCTAAGAATCTGGTATATCAGCTAGAACCTGAGGACGTTAAAAGCGGTTTACGACTGGCAAGACAAGACGAATGGGGAAAATTGCAGAAGTTCAACGCCGCTGTACCTATTGATTCCGTGGAACTGCAACATCCCCTCGACGAAAAATATCGAATGGTACCTACACGGTGGATTGAGATTGACAAGAATGAACATCTCCGCAGACCGGGAGGACCTTCGGTTGCACCGCAGTACAAGAGTAGACTTGTTGTACGCGGATATTTGGAAGAGTCATGGGGTATCCGCACGGATTCGTCAACATGCGAACTAGAAGGGCTAAGGTTGATGGTATCATGGGCTGCCGGCACAAAGAATACTCTCAAGTGTGCCGACAACACATCTGCGTATTTCCAGGGTCAGGAACTCGACCACCTCATGCTACTAAAGCCACCGCCCGACGGCTCGAAGGAGTACAGGATGGTGGGGCATTGATCGCGCGCGT